>OZ018321.1:133436514-133501514 GCA_963969495.1 Ceratothoa steindachneri | reverse complement strand
AAGCGCGGGATCTACAACCCTTGCTAGCAGCCCGCCTTCGCAGTACGAAGGTAATGTGCCTTCCAGGAAAGGGCAAGGGAGAAATAAGGGTGTAGGCTGAGAAATCTCAGATCTCTGAAAACTCAGTAGTTGCCCTCATGGGAAGTGGCAACGATCTCTACCTACGAGAGGTAAAGTAGGCGCCAGCGGGAAGATCCTGACCACGGTTATGGGAGGAGTTAACGACTGTGGGCTAAAAACTCGCAGACGTGACGTGGTCGGGATACTCCCAAGTCGAGGTCCATCCCGCATTGCTCACGCGAGGAACGTCTCGATAAACCAACGCCTGGGAGATCTTTGTACGGCGGAAGGAGTCTTTTTTGTAGACCCCTACCGCACCTTTTAGGGAAGAAATGACTTGTACAAAAGGGACGGAGTGCATCTTTCCTTTAAAGGGAAAGCTGTACTCGCGAACATGATCCAGGATGTTGTGGAGTGGACCCACAGAAGTGTCAGACCCCGAGTAAAGGAGGACGTACCCCAGGACACCCCGTGTTACTCCAGGAACGACCTTTTTTGAAGTCACAAAGAGGGGAGTGACCCCGCTACAAAGAAACAAAGCGGGAAACGGAAGAGCGTAGGGAGTCCTACAGTCGGGGACTCCCTCAAAGTTCTTCTGTTTAATGCGAGGTCTATCAGAAACAAGTTTCTAGAACTTCGTGGCCTCGTAGCAACAGAAGAACCGGAGATGGTGGCCATAACGGAGTCGTGGATAAAAACCTCAAGCCGAGATTTTGAAGGTGAATTCACGATTCCCGGTTACCAGCTCTTCCTGAAAGATAGGCCAGACAGAGAGGGTGGCGGTGTGATGCTGTATATCAAGGATACTCAACTCGACGGATTGCAACATCGTATCCGACCATGAACTACTAGGTGTTGACCTAGAGATCGGTCCTGCCAAATACAGGACCCTGGTGCTTTATAGACCTCCTGCTCAACTCGTTGAAAAGGACAGAGATCTGTATCAGCTACTAGGAGAACTTGTCGAAGACAGAGTGTGTATCATCATAGGTGATTTCAACACACAAGTTGACTGGGAAACCAGAGATCCCTGTGGCGAGAACGCACTACTCCTGTAGTTCGCCAACAACGAGTTCCTGACTCAGTGGGTGAGAGAGCCAACGAGAGGAGACAATATCCTCGACTTGGTTTTCACCTCTGAGGATGACATCGTTGAGGACCTCTCTGTTGGCGAAGAGCTCGGTGGCAGTGACCACCAACTAATTAGATTTGTAGTCAAAGTCCCGAAGGCAGGGCCTGCAACTAGTAAATCGAGGAAACTCGATTTGAAAAGAGCAGACTTTGCAGGTCTTCGTGCTGGACTGACTGACGCGAGACTAGAAGTGTGCGATGCTGTTGAAGACTCGTGGAATAGTTTCAAAAAGACCTTCATGACTCTTTAATCGCGTTTCATCCCTCTGAAATGTCCCCGTCGGTCTTCTGTTCAACCAAAGTGGTTTAATCAAGAAATCGGCCAACTGCTTAGGGAAAAGAGAACTGTGTACCGGCAATCGAAGATTTCGGGTGACTTTGACGAATACCGGAGGCTAGCCAGGAGAGTGAAGTCCAGCATAAGGGCGGCTAAGCGGTCTGAGGAACTCCGAGTGGCGAGACTCTGTAAAGAGAATCCCAAGAAGTTTTTTTGGATATGTGAACAGTCGTAATCTAATCCGTCGAACGATTGGCCCTTTGAGAAATGAGGAGGGGGCATTAAAGCACTTAGATACAGAAAATGTTAACCTCCTCAACGACTACTTCTCTTCAGTGTTTACTGAAGAGTGTAGTCCCATCCATCAGCCAATGGATTCCTACTCGGGGGAAAAGCTGTTGGATATGGACTTCACCGAAGGGGAAATAAAAAAGAAGATCAGTGACCTAATGACGAATAAGTCCACTGGAACGGACGGGTTTCTATCCATGGTGTTGAAGGAAGTGTGCAATGAAGTATCACGACATCTGTGCGCTATCTTTAACATGTCAAACCGGACCGGATGCGTTCCTAGAGACTGGCCTGAGGCGGAGGTGACTCCGATCTTCAAGAAAGGAGACCCCAGCCATCCGTCAAACTACCGACCTATCAGTTTGACTTCGATAGTCGGTAAACTCATGGAAAGCATGATAATGCACAAGATAACGTCTTATTTAGAGTCAAACCTGCTACTGAAGAGTTCTCAGCGCGGCTTTCGAAGGCAACGGTCATGCCTGACGAACTTTGTAGAATTCTAACCACTTCGTGTTCAGTGAGCATGATCGAGATAAAGCGGTGGATGTTGTGTACCTTGACTTACAAAAGACCTTTGACAAGGTACCACACCGCCGCTTTCTCCGGAAAGTGCGTCCGCAGGAAATAGAGGGCAAGGTAGCAGATTGGATAGAGAGCTGGCTAAGTGACAGACGGCAACGCGTAGTGGTGAATGGACGGGCCTCTGAATGGGCGCCCGTATCTAGCGGTGTCCCTCAAGGTTCCGTCCTGGGACCACTACTGTTTATTATCTATGTCAACGACATGGACGGAGACATGGCTGCCAAAATCTCCAAATTTGCTGACGACACCAAGCTTGGTATCAATGTGGCAAAGGAGAGGAACACTGCCCGCCTCCAAGAGGACCTTCAAAGGATTGGGGAGTGGTCGGACACGTGGCAAATGCCTTTCAACGTGGGGAAATGCAAAGTAATGCATATCGGCCATCGAAGCCCCAAATCTCAGTACATCCTAAAGGGCACTGCTCTTGAATCGAGTGACACTGAGAATGACTTGGGTGTAACTATCACTAGCAACCTCAAGTTCTCGAAACAGTGCATCGAGGCAGAGAAGAAAGACCAAAGGATGTTAGGCTACATAAAGGGCCAGTTTGGATACCGTGACAAGGAGATAGTACTTTGTCTGTACAAGTCCCTCGTTCGACCGCACCTGGAGTATGCCGTACAATTTTGGAGTCCTTTGTTTCGAAAGGATATCGCAAGGTTGGAACGCGTACAAGCCAGGGCAACCAAACTGATTCCCTCTATTCGACATAAAAGTTATGAGGATAGACTAAGGGAATTAGATCTGTTCTTGCTGGAAACCCGTAGACAGCGTGGCCAGCTCATCGAAGTTTTCAAAATACTTCGAGGGTTCGACAATGTTGACTACCGGGATATTTTCACACTGAGTGAGAACAGAACGCGCAATCACGGCGTCAAACTTGAACTGAAGCGTTACAACCGCAATCTGTGTGGAAATCTTTTCACTTACAGTATCTGCGGTATGTGGAACGCACTTACAGTGGAAGTTGTCAACAGTGAATCTGTTGACCAGTCCAAGTTAAGACTAGACAAAGTCTTGAAAAGTGGCCGTTTAGGGACGCAAAACAATTAAGCAGCCATGTGCCCGCTCGATTGCTAGTCCAAAGGTACCCTCTTTGAATGGACCGTAAGGTGTCCTAGGGTACTCTCTTTCCTTGTAACTCTCTCTTTCTCTCTCTCTCTCTCTTTCTCTCTCTCTCTTTCTCTCTCTCTCTTTCTCTCTTTCTCTTTTCTCTTTCTCTCTATTTCTCTCTCTTTCTCTCTTTCTCTTTCTTTCTCTCTCTTTCTTTCTCTCTCTCTTTCTTTCTCTCTTCTTTCTCTTTCTCTTCTTTCTCTTTCTCTCTTCTTTCTCTTTCTCTCTTCTTTCTCTTTCTCTCTTCTTTCTCTCCTCCCTCAAAACTTTAAACAAGTCCCGTTCGGGATCCACATCGCCATAGTGGTGTGAGTAGGGTGAAAGGATGCCCCTCTCGGAAATAAGACTCGGTCTGCTCTCGCTCCAGATGGCAGGATCTTCCTCCTCCACCCCGACGCCGGAGCGTGCCTAGTTTTTGTTTTACATGCTAGTTTTTTTTTTGTCGGTTTGCTTCTGTATTGTTTTGTGTTGCTTTTTTTTAATATCCGAATAATATGCTAAAAATAATTACGGCGATTTATGCTCTTTGTGGCAGTAGCCAGATTGGCGCCATACAGGGAAAAAACCGGGAGGGAACTGCCTCGAGGGAAACCACACCCGAGCCAGAACGCACTATGAGGCAAGGTCCTCTCATGTGAACACGACACTATCCTGGGCAATCCTAGGGAGAGGAGGATTACACTTCCTGTGAAACTCCGCGGACGGACGGGTTCTTTATCATTTTAGTGAAGGACCAGGGTTAACATGACTCGTCCATCCTCGGGGGTCCTTTGGAAGGAGGAGAGACCTTCAGACAGACAGTAGGTCCCGAACGATTAAACCGCACAGTAAGGTGTGCGGAGTTTCGGTGAGGTTTGGCCATCCCATTTAGTGTTTACCCGACAATTTCGATACTACTACTACTTAATTGTCCGTTCTCTTCACGGGAGCAGGCCGTCCAAAGGGCACATAACCCATCGGTGTCTGGCCTTAGATAGGATTCTCGGTAAAGAAACGAAGGCTCGCCCGTTTTTAGGCCAAGACCCTTCTGGTGAAGGCGGCTGATCTTGTCTTTGCGTCCATTTCTGGGAGTACCCTGTGTAGCTTGTTACACTTGGTAACTGGAGGGGCTGCAAATTAAGGAAGCCCCTGTAACCGAGTTGACTTGAACTCGCTGATGGGGACAGGAAAAGTTGTTAGTAACCATTCCCCGTGCCCCCTCTCAGCACTACTTTACCTTTTTATTATTAGCCTTTCCTCCGCCAAAACAGATCTTCATATCCTAGCCATCCTCTCGAGGATTAGTACTTCCCAGTAAGAATATCAGACTTCCTTGTATGATCTTCGTTCTGCGCCGTGCACAGTGCATAATTCGCCTTCACGCGCGAGCCCGGCGCCTTCCTCAGTCGCAAACAGCTCTCACGGTATTCGCAACTGATCTTGATGGTGCCTATGTCGCTGAGAGACTCCAATCATACCCTAAGCCGTTTAGGTTTTTGGCCAGGAAATTCCTTTGAGAGCTCGGTATAGCTCTGAGGCCGGTTGCGCCCCTAGTTCTGACCAAGACGCCACCCTGGAGGATACCGATTTTGACTATTTGTCGCCACGCCTCTGCTCCCAAAGCTTCTACAGCTCCTGGAGTATTGCGTTCGGCCTTTATAGAGTACAGTTCGTGTCACGCTAGAACAGTGTCAGTGTATACGGATGGCTCCAAGTCCTAAGAAGGAGTCGGTTTCCACGTCGTATCCCCTCTGTTTGAAGTCAGCGGGGTTCTGCCAGGCGCTGCGTCTGTCTTCACGGCCGAGCTGGTTGCAATGTTCCGCTCGGTACGGGAGATAAGGTGACGTGCCCGGTTCGGAGACCAGATTATTGTTTATAGCAACTCACAAAGCGCACTGAGTGCTCTCAGGGCATTGTAATTTTCGCATCCCCTGGTTCGCGATAACCGTGAAGCCACTTATAGCGAGCAGGGCGGATGTCGAGAAAATCTTCTCCTGGGTTCCTGGACATGTAGGAAATACCGGTAATGAGCGCGTTTCGATCTTCCTCACACTGATTGCATAGCAGGAATACGAGCAACTCTCCAGGCTGCTTGGTAAAGATAGAAGATGGTCGAGGGGAACTTAGTTGCATGCCATTACGCCGCAACTGTTCCCATGGACCTACCCACCCAATGCCGCGACGGCTTCAGGTTGATCTCTCTCATCTTCGAATTGGACACACTCGCCAGATGCACCGCCATTTGATGGAGCGCTCGCCTGCGTTTTTCCCCAGACTTTCCGGCACATTCTTGTCGAATGTCCCAGTCTGCATGATTTTTGCGCATGTTATCTGCCCCGGTACCGGGACGCGCGGGGTCGCTACCGCTTGTCCCTTGTACTCGGGACTGGTTCATGCACACAGACTTGCAGACTATACGACTTTTTGGAGGAGCCTGGCGTCCTCCACTTTATTTTACTTTGTTGTTGGTAGAATGTTCCTGCCCCGGGGGTTAGGCGGGCCTATCCCCGACACCGGAGTGCGCTTCCATCTTGTTGCCTTTTTGTAGATCTTTTTTTTATTTGTTGATTTTTTAGCCTGTGTTCCTTTTTATCTTTATTTGTTTTTACTTGTTTTATAATCTATCCTAATATTACTCTGTAGTGTGATTACGGCGACTTTTGCCCTAGTAGGCAGTCGCCAGATGGGCTCTTGAAATAAAAAAACAAACAATTGCAAGTGGTGGGCCTCCTCCTATTCTATATAGTGATGTCGTGTTTGGTGCACCCTTACACCCCTCATGAAGCGTGCCGTTTTCATTTATTTTTTCTTTCTCCTTTTTTTTACCATATATTTAAGGGCGTGTTTTTGTTGTTTTTTTGGTGACCATGCTCTTGTTGGTGGTCGCCAAAGTAAACAACTTGAATTAAATAAAACAACTTTTGCAGAATCATCTTCCCGGGCAAATAGGAATCATGCTGCATACAATTCACCTTGCTCTTATGATGTTTGTACCAGTAGTTGTTTTACGACTTATGGGATCGTCATTTAGTTTGGGTAAGTAAATCTATTCACTTTTGCTCATGCAGAAAATGAGCAGGAAAGGCATAATGACTATAAATCCTATTAATATTTCAGTGGGTCGAACAATTATTTGTTGCGTCTATGTCGTGGAGTTTCTGAAGTTGTGGTCGTACGTCCAAGTCAACTACTGGTGTCGCCGAGAAAGGCAGAAGGACAGACACTTCCGTAGGAGAACTCAGTCGTTTATGAGTCTTTCATTTACTGGAGGTGACTGTAAGTATTCAAATGCAAAAGGTGATCGACAAATGGGGGTTAATTGCGTTTCATTTGTAAACCAAAATTAGATCCAGTAAATTAAAACTCTATTAGACATGAGGATTTTTTTAAGTGATATCTGCCACCATCAGTGACGGCACAGCCGGACCCGGCACAAAAATTCATCGGTGAAGAATCTGTATTAAATTTCCTCATTTGTTTGTCGCACTAGAAACTACCATGTGTAGAAGGTTATCTTAAAATTACCTATTTTCTTGCAGTGGTGGATCGGGGGGGAGGGGAGGTGAGACATTTGCATGACAAAATGGCATTGTAATTTAGAAAGATAGTAAAAACCTGGTTTGTGTAACCTTGTTTCCCTGAGTGGGTTAACCTATGCTGATTTCATTGAATTGCCTTCACAAGAGAACCTTCGTATCGGGCCTATGACAAATTTTGAATTGCGGTCCTTTCCGATGCTTCGGTCCCTTTTTAGACTCCTTTGGGGAACTGAAGAGTATATTTTCCATATTCTCATTTTCATCTCTCCTCGCATTCTCTATGGACCTCCTTCAATAATTTTCTGGCGGATTTCCTCGTTAGTTTTCTTTGTTTTCATAAAATGTCTTCACAAGGCTGAAATTTGAAGCCTCTTAGGCTTATCGACACTGGCACATTTTTTGTCTGGTGATGATGATGATGATGATGATGTAACAAGTGGGGAAAATATGTTGTAGGTATAGATAGTGGTGAAGAATATTTTAGTTTGCCCTGGTGTAGAGGGCATCTCAAGCTTCTTACTTTTTCTATTTCCTTTTTATTCCTCCTCTTTCGATGGTGTCGGTGTTCTAGCTGACAGTTTTGTTGCTGTTTTCTTATTTATTTTATCTTGCTTTTTTATTTGCCTATTTATTTATTGTTATCTTTCTTTTTTTATTATATAGATATATAGATATGGATATAGATATATATCTATGGATATAGAAGAATCCAGAATCAAAGGGAGCAGAGGGCGGCACAGTGAAGGCGATCCTTTACCGACAAGGCAGAAATAACGCCAGGCGAAAAAAGTTTTGAATTCCTGGCCGGGACTCAAACCCGGGTCTGCTGATTGCCGGTCAGATGCTTTACCGCTAAGCTACCAGGCACAGTAACTATATTTCGCATCAAGCGTTATCCCATCAAACCCAGTAGCTCCCTATGCTAGGAACCTCCAAGGAATTTTTATACCATATCCTCTTACCCGCTCACAATTTAAAGGCTCACTGTCCATGTCACATACAAAGAAGGAGCAGCTACAGGATCTGCGGGTGATTATGCAACCACCACAGGGCGATGCCATTTTTATTTTCTGTCTTTTAAATAAAATTTGAAGAAAGAAAGAAAGATGCAGAAACCTAGTGTAGCTGACTATAAATACATATAGTACAAAAGGAATAAGAATTGGACGCGAATGAGCAAATGAGACAAGAAACCGGAGTTTGGGGTTTTATATATATATATATATATATATATATATATATATATAGATATAGATATAGATATCTATATGTGTGTGTATATATATATATATACACACACATATAGATATATATATATATATATATATATATATATATATATATATATATAGATATATAAATCTATGTCCTCCGTCTTTAGGCATTCAAGCCTTTCAATTATGTTTCCGCTAACTCGTTAGCTTTCATTTTTATTTTGCTTTAGTTTTGTTTTTTATTTCACCTGTTGTGGGCACTGCCTCTTTTTGTTAATTATTGTTTAATATTTGATTATTTTATTCATTTTGTTTTAATTATATTGGGCACTTCGCCTCTTTTAATTTATTTATTGGTCTTGTATTTATCATTTGGGCACTTCGCCTCTGGGTTTTTCTTTTCTTTTCTTTCTTGTTTGGTTTTCTCTTTTCGTGGTGTCCATTTTGTGAGTAGAATCATTTTGTCTTGGTTATCATAACGCCTTGGTCTTCCCTGGAGCACAGTCTTCCACTTGGGAATAGGGCTTCCCTGGTGACTCGTCCAATTATGGGTTGTGGTATGTCTATGTTTGCCTTTATATGTGGAAGTATTTCGTTTTAAACTTTTTCCCAGGTCTTTCTCTCTAGCCTTTGGAGGACCATATTTAGTGGCTCAAGTCCTGCTTTTGCGTGCAGTTCAGAAGTTTGCCGAATATAGTCCATTCTGCTCACGAGAGCTATAAGCAGGCAGCACTGGTCTGGACACTCTGCATAAATCTGAGAGGTGGAACTAGCTGCCTGCATTACCACTGCTGGGTACACCAGTGTTGAGCGCACCAGGGCAATGTAGAGCTTCTTGATGTTGTTGGTGTTGAGGTTTCTGAATCTGTGCAGTTTTCCAAGTTCTCTCTTGGCTAGGGAGATTCGGTTGTTGATGTGCGTCTTATACCCTGTTGAAGTGATGCGCAGACTTTCTCATTCTTGGAGTACGGGTAAATTTCATCTGCGACTATGACGTCTAGTTTCCGGCGGTTCACTGGAAGGATCTGAAACTTTCGACGGTTGGTCTTGATTTTCCACCTTTCGAAACTATTGGTATTTTCGATTTCGGTAGCTGTCTCCCTTGCTTGAACTCCAGCAAACTGCAGGTACATCACATCCTCCTCGCCTGGAGCAGGTAAGTCCAACGTGTACACAAGGTACAACAGCGGACTCAGACAGCTACCTTGTGGAACACCCACCTCTAGCTCGAATTCGGGTCCTCTGTTGCCCTCAATCGAAATTCGGGCTTTTCTTCCCATGATATAATAGCAGAGGACCCTTTCCAGGATAGAGTTTAGCTGGAGGCCCAAGATCTCGAATTGTAGACCTCTCAGCTTTACAGTGAGCAAGCTTTTCGGTGAGAAGGCCTAGGGCTGTATCAGTCCCCCTTCTCTTGCGGAAACCGTGCTGCTGAGGGTTGTGAGCTTCCAGCTCGGACAGCTGATCTTCTAGCGTGTTGGCTAGAAACTTTGCCTACAAACTCAAGGAGGGATATTAACCTGTAGTCCACCAGTTGATCCGGGGGCTTATTCCCTTTGGGGATGAAAATGACTTTGGCCATTTTTAAACCATCGGGGAAGTAGCTCGTATTCAGGAAAGCGTTATAGATGTTAGTGATTCCCTGAATGATCTGCCGGGGGGCATGTACCAAGTTATTTTTAGTGATGCCCGTCCAGCCTGGCGCCTTTTGTTTAAAGTTTTTACGACTGTCATGACCTCTTCAGTTGTAATTGATCGGCCATGGTCCGCCATTTCCCTCCCTTCGTCGACGTAGGCTCGTGGGTGTGTTCGATGTATGATCTGATTAAGTTCTTCAATCAGATGGTCTTCGAATTCCCGGTCGAATTCCGCATCGTCCTCGGGTGTTATTGAGAAGATTTCCTTCTCGAACGTGCGGAATCCTCCAAGTAGTCATCGCCCTCAATGCGGGTCTTTCCTCTACTTGGTAGGCCTTTTAGTTTCCTTACTAGGTGCCAGAATTTATCGGGGGTTACCTCGCTGTCTACCCTGGCTATTAGGCTTTTCCAGATCTCAGCCTGTTGTTGGTTAATAGCCAGCTTTAGCTCATCACGCAATTGTCGTAGGAGCGAGTTTCGTTCCTGATTCGTACCTGCTCTTCTAATTTCTTCATACACCTCCCTGTGCTCCCTAGCGATCTTTTTCATCTCCTCGGTCCATCTGGGTTGTGGAGGAGTCTTGTACCTGTCATGGGTACACACTCGCGGTCAGCCTCAGTGATGAGAGCTGTTATCCTCTCCAGATCCCCGTCAATCTCCTCTAGAGTTGCTTTGCTTAGGTCGGCTGGTTCAAATGCGCCTAGGATTTCTCCGTAGCGTTCCCAGTCGGCCGAGTCTTAGTTTTTTTCGGAGAGGGACCGGAAGCTGGATCGGAGCGATTGAGATGGTGATCAAGATAACTATATGGTCGCTGGGAATTGCTGGTCCTGGCTCGCTATGGTAGTTGAATGGAAAGCCGTCACTTGTCATGATTATGCCGGGCTTTGTTGCTGTCCAAGAGGTGATATAGGTCGGGAAATCCGGTCCTATCCTTTGGATGTTTTTCCGTCGCATAATCATTTCCAAGTTATGGCCTCTGTTATTCGTGTTACCATAGCCAGCCGTTCGTCATCTAGCGTTGAGGTCGACCCCAAGGAATGCCATTCTGCCGTGGCCGAACAGGGTGTAAGAAGTTATTGAGGGCAGATACGCTCTTCGAGGAGGCTGATATGCCGCCGCGATCACGAGGTTGCCCACTAATGTGGGTAGCTCTATCGCCATGAATGAGTCGTCCAGTTGTGGAAGGTGTCTGAACGAGTGATTTCTTTTGATTGCGACCGCGGCACCATAAAACCTATCTTGAGAAGATTCTTTGTAAAAACTCTGTAGCCTGGTATCTTTATTTCATAAGATGTTGTGTCGATACCGTGCTCCGTAATTAAGATGTCTGGGTCGAGCACACGAAATATGTTCTCATATGCCGTTGCTTTTCTCTCCCATCCATTTACGTTGAACATCACAATTCCAACCTGTTGTTCGGGTTCTCTATTCTCTTTTCTGGCTCCTAGTGGCTCCTAGTGTTTCCTGGTGGTGGGACGCTTTTTCCCATTCCTTTTATTTTTGTAGTCTGCCGTGGTAAGCTCTTCAAATGTCTCTGTAGAGTTTAACATTATTGTTGAAGAAGGCCTCTTCGACTACTTCCTCTTCGCACTGGGCATCTTATTCCCACTTGTAATATTTCTTTCTGATGCCGACGAATATTTTGTTTGCATCCCTATCCTTTGGGAAGGGAAACTGCTCTGATGTGGCGAGACGTCCGACATTTAAGCCAATCGATGGCATTTTCAAGCCTTCCTGTTAGATATTTTTGAGCACGGCTGTAAATTGGTTATACAGTGTGTTCCAGAAAGCAAATTAAACTTTAAATTACACTAAATAATTTAGTTGGTTATGATTGTTATTATGATTATTGTATTGTGCAAATTAATCTCAGCGTTCAGAACTTCTCAACTTTCCTTCGCCATAAACCACCATCATGCATTAAACTATTAAGAACCATCCGCCTCTTTCCCACAAAGTGAGGAGGGAGCAGATCAACAACACTGGAAACATAGCCATTCCGTCAAACCATTTCTGCAAGTCAAAAGTCCCCTATCTTCTGTGCCAAAGTGACTGGGCATGGAATAGGCTACTATGTGTGGTACTGTTGTAATTGAGGGGCCCTATGTGATGTAGCACTGTTAGAATTTAGGAGTCGTATGTGAAGTAGCGCTATTGGAATTTAGAGGTCCTATGCTATGTAGCACTTGGAATTACCCATAGCTATGCGAAGTAGCACTGTTGGAATTTAATATTCTGAAGTGAAGTAGCACCGTTGGAATTTAGGAGTCCATTGTGATATAACACTGTTGGAAATCAGCAGAGATATGTGAAGCATAGCTTGCAATTTAGCGGTTGTACGTGATGTAGCACTGTCGTAATTTAGTAGAACTATGTGATGTAACACTGTTGAAATTTAGGGGTTATATATGATGTAGCACTGTGGGAATTGAGGGGTTGTATGTGATGTAGCACTCTTGGAATTAAGCAGAACTGTGTGATGTAGCACTGTTGGAATTAAGCAAAGCTATGTGAAGTAGCAGTTAGAATTTAGGCTTCTATGTAATGTAGCCCCTTTGGAATCAAACAGGAATATCTGATGTAGCACTGTTGGAATTTATGGGTTTTAAGTGATTTAGCACTATTGGAATTTAGGGTTCGTATGCGATGTAGCACTGTTGTAACTAAGCAAAACTGTTATGTATCACTATTGGGAATTAGCACTGTTGAAATTGAGAATCCTATCTGAAGTAGCACTGTTGGAATTTAGGGGTCGTATGTAATGTAGCACTGTTGGAATTAAGCAGAACTATGATGTAGCAATGTTGGAATTTGTTTAATACGTGAGGTAGCACCGTTGGAATTTTTTGTGGTCCTCTGTGAAGCAGCTCTGTTGTAATTTATAGGTCATATGTGAAGTAGCTCTGTTGGAATTTATAGGTCCTATGTGAAGTAGCATTGTGATAATTTAGGGTTCGTAGTCGTATGTGATGTATCACCGTTGGAATTAAGAGAGATTGCATGTAGCAATTAGAATTTAGAGGTCCTAAAGGCGAGCCAAACCTTCCCCAGTAAGTCTTCGAACGCAGCGGCGTCTTCAGCCAAGAGGCCCCGGAGTTTGGGCTCCTGGCAGGCTACATCCATCCCCACGAGGGCCTTCTCCTCGAAGAGAGCCCCTGGCGGATCCTTCAACTTAGCCATCCAATGGTTTTCCTTCAATGGAAGTGCAGTGGACTCGGAGGGGGGGGGGCATAACAGGAGGAGGTCCGGAGGCTCTTCTCTCGCCCTTCCTCCTTTGCTATTTCTCTTGAGGAGACCATGGTGGGTGCGATTTACGTTCGCCAGGTCTCCGTTCTTCTTCTCGATTTGAATACCTCCTTCCGGGTGAGAGAAATGCTGTAATTTCAGCGTACATACCACAGTCATCCGTCTTGGATGAGCCAGATTTCCACCGCGTCGTGGCATGGTTGCCGAGGCCCTTTCTCTTCCTCGGAGACTTGAAAAGTAGGCAAACCATATGCGGGTACTACACGATCAATCCTACCGGTCAGGACCTTGCCAACCCGATCGAAGAGTTGGAGAATGGTGTCCTCAATGTATATGCATTCACGCAAACGCCTCTCACTGTATTCACGGCCGCTCTCGACTGTGCTTATGTCGGTGAGAGACTCCAGTCATTCCATAAGCCGAGAAACGCCAGTCGTTGCATAAGCCGTTAGTGATTTGGGCTAGAAAACTTCGATAACTCAGTATAACCTTCGATCCTCCGGTCCCTCCGAGTTATCCCACGGTACAACCATTAACAATTTGTCGCCACGCCTCTGCTCCCATAGCTTCTACAGCGCCGGGAATATTGCGTTCGGCCTTTTTGGAGCACACTTCGTGTCACGCTAGATCCGTGGCACTGTACATGGATGGTTCCAAGTCTGAAGAGGGAATTGGCGTCCAAGGCGTATCCCGTCTGAAGTCAGCAGGTGTCTACCATCGGCTGCATATCTTTACGGCCGAGCCGGTTGCAATACACAGCTTGGTACTGGAGATAACGCGTCGTGCCCGGTTCGGAGACCAGGTTATGTTCTTTAGTAACTCACAAAGCACCCTGACTGCTCTCGGGGCAATGGAATCTCTCGACCCTTGTAGTGGACGGTCCCGGTAACCGCCCGCGACAAAGTCCACCCACTCACTCACTCACTCACACGGCGAGGACGCCTGTTAGATCGCAAAGAGGTACAAGGAAACGCAGATATTTATTATTTATATATATATATATAAGAATAATATACAAAATAAACAAGAAAAACGCAGAAAACACAGACTAAAGTAAAAATACTAAGCTCGTACAAGAAAATAAATTTGACCTTAGAATAAGGTACTTTTTACAAATGCATATACGCCCTTCCTCGCTCACTCTCGCACGCAATTGCGGTCTTGGGCCAACCGCAACTGCGAGCCGACTCGATGATGTTACATATCACCCCCCACCCCACCCATATACATACAACTTGTGATGGGTGGTTACCGGGACCGTCCGCTACACCCTCTAGTTCGCAGTATCCGCGAGCTGGAAGGATATTCAGATCATCTTCTGTTGGGTTTTTGGGCATGTGAAGATAGTGCGAATGAGCTAGCCGATGATGGCACCAAACAGTCCGCTAGACTTGGCGACCCGCCTAACATTTCTGCCATCCTACACTGACTACATGGAAGGAATCAGGTCAGCCCTCCAGGCTGCCTGGCAAACAAGATGGGAGACGGCCGACGGGAACGTGAAGGTGCGTGCCATCGCGCCACGACTGTTTCCATGGACCTACACTCAAAAGCCTCGCCGGCTTCAAGTAGCTTTCTGTAGTCTCGAATTGGTCACACTCACGGGACACGCCGCCATTTAATGAAGCGCTCCCCTGCCCATTATTGCGACGGCTGCATTGTCCCAAGGACTGTATGTTCTTTTAAGGAATGTCCTAGTCTATGGGATCTTCGCTCACGTTACTTGTCCGAGTACCAGGACGAGCGGAGTCCCTATTCCTTAACTCTCATGCACACAGAGAGACTTGTAGATTTGGGGGAAGAGGCTGGCCTCTACTCTCTCTAGCTTTTGGGTGACAGTGCACGCTCGGACCCCTTAGGGAGCGAGGCCTCCCTCTGGCATTTGAGCGTGCTCTTTCCTTCTGTTTATTTTTTTGAGGTTTGAGTAATTTATTCTTTTGTCTGCGCGTTTATATTATTTAGCATATCTATAGCCGAAAAGATCACAAATAATCTTTATTAGTAAAGGTATAATTTAGGCGTCTTATGCGCGTGATGGGTGCTATGTGATGTAGCACTTTTCGAATTTAGGGGTCCTGTGTGATGTATCACTGGAATTTAGTGGTGATGTGCGATTTAGCACTGTTGGAATCTGGTTCTCTGTGATGTAGCACCGTTAGAATTTAGTGCTGTGCGATGTAGCACTGTTGGAATTTAGGGGTCATACGTGATGTAGCAGTGTTTATAATTAATGGAGTGTATCTCAAAATGGAGAGCCGTAAATTTGAGTTTATTTACGTATGAACCAAGAAAGATAAGTGATGTAGCAAATTCCCGCGGAGTGATAGATAAACCTTATCAATGGAAGGCCTTTTGTGCGTATTTCAGTAAAAGGGATGCGCACAGCAGCATTCGATATTTAAGGGCATGGAAAAGTCCTCGATGGTTGCCATAATGGCAAGATCTTGCTTCAAATGGCCTTAATGAGGAAGTGGCTTATTTCATGTTTTAAATTCTTTGAGAGCATACTCGGTCTGTGTACTTTGGACCCATTTTCACTTCCCCTAACTTCACATATTTCGTTACGTGCCTCTTGTGTAAAAGGAAGGAGATGCCCCTGCTTGCTTCATAGAAAGATGGGTTTGCTCCAGTTGGTTATATAGAAGGATGGAGATGACTCTATTAGTTTTTATAAAAAAAGGCAGATATGCCCCCGTTTGTTTGGCAAAAGGATGGAGATGCCCCTGTTTGTTTGGCAAAAGGATGGAGATGCCCCTGTTTGTTTGGCAAAAGGATGGAGATGCCCCTATTTTTTTGCAAAAGGATGGAGATGCCCCCGTTTTTTTTTGCAAAAGGATGGAGATGCCCCTGTTTGTTTTACAAAAGGATGGAGATGCCCCTGTTTGTTTTACAAAAGGATGGAGATGCCTCTGTTTGTTTTACAAAAGGATGGAGATGCCCCTGTTTGTTTTACAAAAGGATAGGGATGCCTTGTTTGTTTTAAAAAAAATGGAGATGCCCCTGTTTGTTTTAAAAAAGGATACAGACGCCCCTGTTTGTTTGACAAAAGGATGGAGATGCCCCTGTTTTTTTGCAAAAGGATGGAGATGCCCCTGTTTTTTTGCAAAAGGATGGAGATGCCCCTGTTTGTTTTACAAAAGGATGGAGATGCCCCTGTTTATTTTACAAAAGGTTGAGATGCCCTCATTTGTTTTACAAAAGGATGTAGATGCCCTGGTTTGTTTTACAAAAGGATGGAGATGACCCCGTTGGTTTTACAAAAGGATGGAGATGCCCCCGTTTGTTTTACAAAAGGATGGAGATGCATGTTTGTTTTACAAAAGGATTCAGATGCCCCTGTTTGTTTTACAAAAAGATGGAGATGCCCCTGTTTGTTTTACAAAAGGATGGAGATGCCCCTGTTTGTTTTAAAAAGGAATGGAGATGCCCCTGTTTGTTTTAAAAAAGGATGGAGATGCCCCCGTTTGTTTTAAAAAAAGATGGAGATGACCCTGTTTGTTTTACAAAAGGATGGAGATGCCCCTGTTTGTTTTACAAAAGGATGGAGATGCCCCTGTTTATTTTACAAAAGGTTGAGATGCCCTCATTTGTTTTACAAAAGGATGTAGATGCCCTGGTTTGTTTTACAAAAGGATGGAGATGACCCCGTTCGTTTTACAAAAGGATGGAGATGCCCCCGTTTGTTTTACAAAAGGATGGAGATGCCCCTGTTTATTTTACAAAAGGATGAAGATGCTCCTGTTTGTTTTACAAAAGGATGGAGATGCCCCTTGTTTGTTTTACAAAAGGATGGAGATGCCCCTTGTTTGTTTTACAAAAGGATAGAGATGCACCCGTTTGTTTTACAAAAAGGATGGAGATGCCCCCGTTTGTTTTACAAAAAAGGATGGAAATGCCCTTGTTTTTACAAAAAAGGATGGAAATGCCCCTGTTTGTTTTACACAAGGGGGAAGAGATTTCCCTTTGTTTGTCTTACAAAAAGGGCTGAGTTGCCCCTTGTTTGTTTTACAAAAGGGCTGAGTTGCCCTTGTTTGTTTTAAAAGGGGCTGAGTTGCCCCTTGTTTGTTTTACATAAAGGGCTGAGTTCCCCCTTGTTTGTTTTATAAAAAGGGCTAAGTTCCCCCTTGTTTGTTTTACAAAAAAGGGCTGAGTTGCCCCTTGTTTGTTTTATAAAACGGGCTGAGTTGCCCCTTGTTTGTTTTACGAAAAGGGCCGAGTTGCCCCTTGTTTGTTTTACGAAAAGGGCTGAGTTGCCCCTTGTTTGTTTTACGAAAAGGGCTGAGTTTCCCCTTTTTTGTTTTACGAAAAGGGCTGAGATGCCCCTTGTTTGTTTTACGAAAAGGGCTGAGATGCCCCTGTTTGTTTTACGAAAAGGGCTGAGATGCCCCTTTTTGTATTACAAGGGGATGGAGATGCCCCAGTTTGTATTACATATTACAAGAAAAGAGTGGAGATGACCCATTGTTTGTTTTACAAAAAAGGGACGGAGGTGCCCTTGTTTGTTTCACCAAAAGGGAAGAGATTCCCCTTGTTTGTCTTACAAAAATGGCGGAGTTGCTCCTTGTTTGTTTTACAAAAATGGCGGAGTTGCCCCCTTTTTTGTTTTACCAAAAGGGCTGAGTTGCCCCTTGTTTTTTTTACCAAAAGGGCTGAGTTGCCCCTTGTTTGTTTTACCAAAAGGGCTGAGTTGCCCCTTGTTTGTTTTACCAAAAGGGCTGAGTTGCCCCTAGTTTGTTTTACCAAAAGGGCTGAGTTGCCCCTCGTTTGTTTTACCAAAAAGGCTGAGTTGCCCCTCGTTTGTTTTACCAAAAGGGCTGAGTTGCCCCTTGTTTGTTTTACCAAAAGGGCTGAGTTGCCCCTGTTTGTTTTACAAAAAGGGCTGAGATGCCCCTTGTTTGTTTAACGAATAGGGCTGAGATGCTCCTGTTTGTTTTATAAAAGGATGGAGATGACCCGTTTGTTTTACAAAAGGATGGAGATGCTCCCGTTTGTTTTACAAAAAGGATGATAATGCCCCCGCTTTTACAAAAAAGGATGAAAATGCACCCGTTTGTCTTACAAAAAAAGGCCGAGATGCCCTCGTTTGTTTTACCAAAGGTGGAAGAGATTCCCCTTTGTTTGTCTTACAAAAAAGGCGGAGTTGCCCCTTGTTTGTTTTATAAAAAGGGCCGAGTTTCCCCTTGTTTGTTTTACAAAAAGGGCGGAGTTGCCCCTTGTTTGTTTTAGAAAAGGGGCTGAGTTGCCCCTTGTTTGTTTTACAAAAAGGGCTGAGTTGCCCCTTGTTTGTTTTACAAAAAGGGCTGAGTTGCCCCTTGTTTGTTTTACAAAAAGGGCTGAGTTGCCCCTTGTTTTTTAACGAAAAGGGCTGAGTTGCCCCTTGTTTGTTTTACGAAAAGGGCTGAGTTGCCCCTTGTTTGTTTTACGAAAAGGGCTGAGTTGCCCCTTGTTTGTTTTACGAAAAGGGCTGAGTTGCCCCTTGTTTGTTTTACGAAAAGGGCGGAGTTGCCCCTTGTTTGTTTTATAATAAGGGCTGAGTTTCCCCTTGTTTGTTTTATATAACGGGCTGAGTTGCCCCTTGTTTGTTTTACAAAAAGGGTTGAGTTGCCCCTTGTTTGTTTTACAAAAAGGGCTGAGTTGCCCCTTGTTTGTTTTACAAAAAGGGCTGAGTTGCCCCTTGTTTGTTTTACAAAAAGGGCTGAGTTGCCCCTTGTTTTTTAACGAAAAGGGCTGAGTTGCCCCTTGTTTGTTTTACGAAAAGGGCCGAGTTGCCCCTTGTTTGTTTTACGAAAAGGGCCGAGTTGCCCCTTGTTTGTTTTATAATAAGGGCTGAGTTTCCCCTTGTTTGTTTTACAAAAAGGGCGGAGTTGCCCCTTGTTTGTTTTAGAAAAAGGGCTTAGTTGCCCCTTGTTTGTTTTACAAAAAGGGCTGAGTTGTCCCTTGTTTGTTTTACAAAAAGGGCTGAGTTGTCCCTTGTTTGTTTTACGAAAAGGGCTGAGTTGTCCCTTGTTTGTTTTACAAAGGGCTGAGTGCCCTTTGTTTGTTTTACACAAAGGGCTGAGTTGCCCCTTGTTTGTTTTACAAAAAGGGCTGAGTTGCCCCTTGTTTGTTTTACAAAAAGGGCTGAGTTGCCCCTTGTTTGTTTTACAAAAAGGGCTGAGTTGCCCCTTGTTTGTTTTACAAAAAGGGCTGAGTTGCCCCTTGTTTGTTTTACAAAAAGGGCTGAGTTGCCCCTTGTTTGTTTTACAAAAAGGGCTGAGTTGCCCCTTGTTTGTTTTACAAAAAGGGCTGAGTTGCCCCTTGTTTGTTTTAAAAAGGGCTGAGTTGCCCTTTGTTTGTTTTACACAAAAGGGCTGAGTTGCCCCTTGTTTGTTTTACAAAAAGGGCTGAGTTGCCCCTTGTTTGTTTTACAAAAAGGGCTGAGTTGCCCCTTGTTTGTTTTATAAAACGGGCTGAGTTGCCCCTTGTTTGTTTTACAAAAAGGGCTGAGTTGCCCCTTGTTTGTTTTACAAAAAAGGGCTGAGTTGCCCCTTGTTTGTTTTACAAAAAAGGGCTGAGTTGCCCCTTGTTTGTTTTACAAAAAGGGCTGAGTTGCCCCTTGTTTGTTTTACAAAAAGGGCTGAGTTGCCCCTTGTTTGTTTTACAAAAAGGGCTGAGTTGCCCCTTGTTTTTTAACGAAAAGGGCTGAGTTGCCCCTTGTTTGTTTTACGAAAAGGGCCGAGTTGCCGCTTGTTTGTTTTACGAAAAGGGCTGAGATGCCCCTTGTTTGTTTTACGAAAAGGGCTGAGATGCCCCTTGTTTGTTTTACGAAAAGGGCTGAGATGCCCCCTGTTTGTTTTACGAAAAGGGCTGAGATGCCCCTTTTTGTATTACAAAAGGATGGAGATGTCCCCGTTTGTATTACATATTACAAAAAAGGGTCGATATGACCCCTTGTTTGTTTTACAAAAAGGGCGGAGATGCCCTTGTTGGTTTTACCAAAGGAGGAAGAGATTCACCTTGTTTGTCCTACAAAAAAGGTTGAGATGCCCCTTATTTGTTTTACAAAAGGGCTGAGATGCCCTTTGTTCGTTTTACAAAAGGATGGAGATGCCCATGATGTTTTTTATAACAGGGTAGAGATGCCCCTCATGGTCTTATAACACGGCTGAGATGCCTCTCATGGTTTTATAACTGGGCGTAAATTTGACTCGTTTTTATAAAAGGGCCTAGATTCAACCTTATGGTTTTATAAAAGGGCGGAGAATTGCCCCGATGGTTTTATAAAAGGGCGGAGAATCGCCCCGATGGTTTTATAAAAGGGCGGAGAATCGCCCCGATGGTTTTATAAAAGGGCGGAGAATCGCCCCGATGGTTTATATAAGGGCAAAGATTCGACCTGATGGTTTTAGTAAATGGCGGATAATTGACCCGATGGTTTTATAAAAGGGCGTTGAATTGACCCGATGGTTTTATAAAAGGGGCGGAGAATTGACCCGATAGTTTTATAAAATGGTGGATATTCGACCCGGTGGTTTTATAAAATGCCGAGATTCGACCCGGTGATTTATAAAATGGTAGAGATTTAACCCGATAGTTTATAGAGGGGTGGAGATTCAAACAGATCGTTTTATACAAGGGTGGCGATTGAACCCGATTATTTTCTACAAAGGGTGGGGGCAGATTCGACCCGATGGTTTTATACAATGTTGGAGATTTTACCAGTTGGTTTTATACAATGTCGGAGATTCAAACAGATTGGTTTTTAAAAGGGCGGAGATTCAACCTAATAGTTTTATAAAAAAGGCGGAAATTCAACCTGATGGTTTTATAAAAAGGCGGAGATTCAACCCCGAAAGTATTATAAAAGGGTGGAGATTCAACCCGATAGTTTTATAGGGCAAAGATCTCACCCAGATGATTTTATAAAAAGGCCTAGATTCACCCAGATTGTTTTATAAGGGGCATAGATTCACCCAGATTGTTTTATAAAGGGGCCTAGAATCAACCCGATAGTTTTATAAAAGTGTCTGGCTTCACGCCATGGTTTTATAAAACACGGATATATTTGGAGATCAGTTACTAGCCGTATGTATTTGCAAATCTAAGTCGCCAGACACATACTTTTGCAGCTCAGTTTCACTGTCTTCTTCGAATTGGACCTGGGTGTATAAGGCTGTAGTGCTTCTGGTGAGCTGGTTTCACTACCTTGTTGGATGCCAGGCCAACTAAAAGTCTCAGGTCACGTCTCTGGCATTGCCACAACAGATCCAGATCCTGGCCATCCTGTCTACGATTGGTACAATATATTAAGAAGGTAATCCACCCTGTCGCCCTGCACCTATGGATGCTCGGCTCAGAAATTTTTGCACCCCAACCCCCATCTTTGTTTCTCAATCTTCTGCCACCAATGAAATGTTCTGGTAAATGTGGGAAACGTCCCTTTTACAATCTTAACTTTTCCTGAATTTGTGAGTGACCCCTTGTATCATCATGCCGGTGAGCAGTACCTTTTCTACTTACCAAAGCTGGCCACTGTTGATCTCTCTTCTTTACAAGATCAAGTTGCTGGCAATAAACTTCTGCTGCAATGTTGAACAGGAGATATTGTTTTGGGGGCGCCAAATCTCTGGTGTTTTTTTGTTTTTTTTAAAAGATCTAATATGGTTTGTTTTCCAGAAGGAGGCTCTATCAGAGATGTCACATTTGCTGTTTACAGTCTGTTTTTTAATCGCAGGTGACATTTATGAAACTTGACGGCATGAGAATACATGCCACAAATCCATTTTATTGCCTGTTCTTACCACCATTACTACAATTATCAATGGCTAATCAATGAAAATAATGCCTTTAAAGGCATTATTTTCCATGGGAAGAAGACTAAAAAAGAACGACACATAGAAGAAAGGATCAAATATAGTAGATCTAGCCTTCGTTTTCTACTACTTTAAGCATGGTCCTCTCCTGATTGGTTGTCTTATAATACATAATTCATTTCCGAACACCACAATACTCTGGCATTCACTGCACTATTCAATCTACTTACCACCTTAACTCCAAAATGGACCATTAACAGTTTGACAGTTTAATGTTGAGATATTTCTTTCGTCTTGACACATTAAAAGGAGTGGCTTCCTTAACTTTTGGTGCACAAATAATTTACTCATCCCTCTGTAAGTAATTGTTTTGATGTAAAGGCTAAAATATTTAATCCTTGTGACGTCATAATTAAATCCTTAAGTGACGGCACCCTTTTTTTTACAGCCGGTGACGAATCGGAGAAATCTGATTCTTTTCAGCGGCAGTTGTCCTACGACCCGGTCGTCTACCCTGACAATCTCAACTTGAGGGATTTGTACTACTTCCTCGCTGCTCCGACTCTCTGCTACGAGTTGAATTTTCCACGCAGTAACAGAATTAGGATAAGGTCAGTGTTCATTCTAATTCGACCGAATTGAATGGGAATTTCTAGACATTTATGTACAAAAATGTATCCTCGGACTTTTTTTTAAGGCCCCTCTTTCTAACCTCGTTTTAATTCAGAGTCGGGTCTTTAACTGTGCTTTTACAAGTGTCGAAGATAGTTATATTTATACAAATGATTGATAGCCACTGCAAGCTGAAGCACTCGAGCGGAAAGATACGAGAGGGAGGGTAAGGGAGGCAAGGCGCGCGGGAAAGATAGGGAAAAGGAAGTAAGACGCGCACAGTTCTTCCAGTGTTCTAATTTCTCTTGCTCCGATTCCTGAGATAGTTCTCAGAGATGAGTGGTTTACCTGGGCTAGTGGGTTACGGCACTGTCAAACACTGAGTAGTCTTCTCACTCCAACCCTACATAATCTCCCTTCCATTGTTTTCTTCAGGTTCCTCCTCAGAAGATTACTCGAAGTCTTCATTTTGGGGAATATTTTGTTGGGGCTCTTCCAGCAGTGGATTATTCCCACTGTCCGAAACTCATTCAAACCATTCGCGGTAAGTGACTTTCCCTAGCTTCCTCGCTATCCCTATTGCACAGAGTAAACTACTTTTGGGGTTACTTGGGGTTGTGTTCCTTCCATACATGCTTTGATTCCACGCCACTTTGCTGGAAGCTTTCCTTGGTTTCCTTTTTTATATAGTCGAAGAGTGTATGGAACGATGTTGTTAATAAAAAAACATGGCCTATTGTGAATCACCCTTTCATAGGTCACTAGGAGGTCATCAACATAAGAACTAAGCCTCATTTAAACATAAAATTAAGTTACTCTATTTCCATCCATTCTTCTTACGTGTCCATACTACCTCAGAAAACTGTCAATTCATGCAGTCTCTTTTACATCTACACTCTAAATCTTACCATTCTTTAACGCTTTTAATCGCATCGGAGACTTTCTTACCATTAAATATGTTCTGGTCGCAATCTTTATCGGTACCACCCTCATTTACTATAAATCCTAGATAGGCGGCACAAAGAGTGAATCCAGATTCGGCTAAAACTACCTCCCCCACCCCGACTCATTCAGCGTGACCGTTTCCTTTAAGGCGAAACGTTTACGCGTCTCCACCGAGTCGGTAGACTCACAGGAAGAAAACCCGCGAACTTGGTCGTGAGGTCGTCTTCGGGGACTAGTAGAGCTGCCCCCCGTAAGAAGAAAAGCACCAAACGAGCTTTGGCTCGTACGCCCCCACCCAAGACTGGACCGGGCGACTCGAGACGCGGGACCCTTTACATGTTTCAGTCTCGCTGATCTTCGCGCACGTTACGTGTCTCGATACCAGGGCGAGGGGGTTCGCTATCGCTTTTACCTTGTACTCGGGACTCGTTCAGGCAAATAGACTTGTAGACTATTTGACTTTTTAGAGTAGGCTGGCTTCCATCTTATTTGACTGTCTTTGGTGTTGTTCGCACACTCCCACCATATTAACATCAGTTTATCATATACAGGTGGTCTTAGTAGGCGCAATTTGCAGTGCGCGCAGAACTTTTTGAAACTATACATATGTATTAATACACCTTAATTACTCTTACAACGCGCATTTCGTTTGTCTTTTCATTCCTCTGATATTGATATGGCTATCAAGAGCTGAAGTCTTTAAACCCTGATAGCAAGTGTGGGTTATTGTCGTTTACTAAGAAGTAACTATGCTAAGTTGAAATGGTCCTAAAAAGAAAAACGGCAAACGGTGCTCATCCAGAATTCAAAAAGAATTTAAGTATAAAAGTGAAAATGGAAAGCTCTAAGAAATTAAGTCTCTAAACCTATGAATTTAGCAGAATATACAGAATATACAGTAAGAACAATAAAAGTTGAAAATAAAATAAGGGAATGTTCTGAATATGTATCATCAAACATTGCTGCAAAAATATTACGCCCTCGGGATTCAGTTATCCACATTACCGAAGCACAGTTGTACACCTGGATCACAGACCAAAGAACAAAGTGTGTACCATTTAGCCTTTGTTTATTACAAAGTAAAGCAATGTCATTGTACGAAGAAGTAAGAACACAAAGAATGACGGAAACAGACACGTGCCCTAACTTTTTCGACCAACAGGGGGTGTGTTTGATAGTTTCTACCAACGGTTCACTTTAAAAAATGTGCATCTCCGTGGAGAAGCGGAAAGTGCAAATGATTTCGCTGTACCCTCATATCTGATTAAATTCAACAACATAATATCTGAATGATGCTATTCTCCGAAACAAGTGTTCAATGTAGACGAGACAGGCCTGTTTTGGAAAAAAAAGGCCAGCGTGTACGTACATCACTATGAAGGAGAAGGAGTCATTAGGGTTCAAGGATCTATTAACATTATTCGGAGGGAACGCAAACGGTGATGTGAAACTCTAACCATGTTAGTTTATCGTTCGAGCACCCAAAGAGCTTTGAAAAAGATCAATAAGGAGGATGTTTCCATTGATAAGGGAGAGCAGCAAAAATGTTTGTGTTAGAAGAAATGATTTTTTTGAATGGTTCACCAATTATTTCGTGCCGTTCATTCAGTAATACAATAGGGAAAAAACATAGATAATAGAGCCATATTCGTGCTTGACATTGCTCAAGGCCACCCTCCTCATCTTGATAATCTATATCCTCACATCAAGGTCGAATTTCTTCCAAACACTACTTCACTTCTCCAACCCATGGATCAAGGCCTTATTGCTTTATATTTAAGAATAATTATTTGCGAGAAACTATGAGGAAAATAGTAAATGCGACTTTTAAAGGCGAATAAAACATAAAATTACCAGGCAATGGCTTCGCCCCATCCCCTCTTACGGGGGGAGCTTGCGCTTCACTACTAAGATTAAAATTTAAAATAAAAAAAGCAGCCATGGTTAAATTTCTATAAATTTTCTGAACTTCGCCAATTATAAGAATTTTAAAAAGGAACTCTAAAACTAAATTTCCCTCCTTTCAAAATGTCACCTTGCTAAAATATAATTATAGAAGAAGATATATAAAAATAAATTTTCTGAACTTCACCATTTTTAATTCTTTGGGATTTAAAAAAAATCACAAAATTTCGATACTTATATTTATTTCTGAACTTCACCACTTTGTTTTTTGATATTATAAAATAATTATTAGAAATAACTTTGATAAAAACATGTCGTAACCAAACTAAGATGAAATTATTACTCAAATACTAAAAAAAAAAATCCCCTTCTTAAATTATAGTGGTAATGATGATGATGATGATGATATAGGAAGAAATTCAACATAAAAACCTCTCGGGAATATTGAATATGCTTGGACGATGGAACAAGCTCAACAATGAGTGGAATTTGAAAAAAAAATATAGGCAGAAAAATATACTGAAGAAACATAACATCCGCATTCGTCAAAACCCACCCACAAAAATCACCATCACCAGGGGAAGACAAAATCAAAGTCCCCCACAATATAATATAACAGATGACAAAAGCCACAAGGACCCATCATAGGTCTGTAGGGGTGCGAAGATGTATAAGAGAGAAAAATTCCTTCCAAAGCGAGAATATAAATAGCCCATTAAATTACCCACTCAGAACGGACTACGCCGTAGCATGACGGTAGAGTGCTAGCCTCTGGATAAAAAGACCCGAGATCGATCCCAGTCAGTCCACAATTCTTACGAAGAAAATTCTCGAAGAAAACGGAGAATGCTTAAAGGACTAACTAATCCAGGAGGCTCAAGAAATCAACTCAAGAGAAAACCGCGCTCAAAGAAAACGGAACTCAAGGAAACGACTTTCAAGGGCTAACTCGTCTTAACTCATCTCATCCCATTAAAATCGTCATGAAACATCAAGAAAATCATCGCCTGATCAAGAATTTGGAAGGAATCATCACATCATCGTTAAAAGGAAGATACATCAAGAAAAAGAAGATCAAGAATTAACTCAGCCAAATAAGAATATAAGAAGAGTCGGATAAATAAATGAATTAAAGACAATGTTTGAAGGGGCATCTTCATCTCAAGAAGTAATAAATATAGAAAAATCAGGATGAATGTTATTGATAAACAAATAAAATTATAAGGTTGGCTCCCCCCCCCCCATAACTGGTGACCCTCAAAGTCAAAATCTTCTGATCTTCGTTACAACTGCACCTGCTCTCCTACCAGAGATTAAGAAAAGGTGAGGTGCTCTCCTTACCAGAGATTAAGAAAAGGTGAGGTGCTGCAGAGAACTTCAGGAGATTTGGGAAGGAGATGCTATTACTCATTGATTAAAGAGACTTCGCCACGCTCTCCTCATCCCACTGAATCAACTCATCCCGCAGACTCGGAGGTTGGGGAGGGAGAGCTACTAGTAATCCTCGATTAAGAAATCCAATACTAGTCTCTCCCCAATCCTCAAATTCGCTCCGCGTTCTAGAAAGGGACCTGTGTAGGGGTGCGAAGATGTATAAGAGAAAAACTTCCTTCCAAAAGCGAGAATATAAATAGCCCATTAAATTATCAAGTCATGACGGACTACGCCCTGGCGTAATGGTAGAGTGCTTGCCTCGAAGAAAACGGAGACCACGAAAAACGCTTTAAGGACAACTCAAAAAATCAACTCAAGAGAAAACCGCTGTCAAGGAAAACGGAAAGAAAACGACTAAAAGGGCTAACTCGTCTCAAGAAATCATCACGTTATCATGAAGCAGAAGAAGTCATCACGTCATCAGAATTGGAAGGAATCATCACATCGTCATTAAAGGGAAGAAAGAATCTCAGCCTACAAGAATAATAAGAGGCAGATACATGGCAGTCAATGTTTGAAGGGGCATCTTCAGTCAAGAAGTAAGAAATAGATTTGATAAATGAGAAAATAAATATAATAAAGAAGATCCCCCCCCCCCATAGGTCATTCGAGTCAAACGGCCTCTTGTTTCTGGACGCAATCCAGAGGGATTGCGTCCAGAAACAAGGGTATCACCAATTAAGGCTTGTCAAGAACTAAATATATATACAAACAATATTAATATATACAAAACTTAGGAACCATCACAACCTTCCCTCCCCATAAACTCATCCAACCTACTCTTAAATACATTTAAATTTGGACTACCTACTACCCTCCGCAGCAATTTGTTCCAGAAGTCTACCACTCTATTGGTGAAAAAATATTTTCTTAAATCCAACCTTGCTTTTTAAATTTCAAGTGGTGACCTTTAATCCGATTTCCACCATCTAACTCGAAAAACTTGCTAACATCCAATTTATCTATTCCAGAAAATTTTTTAAACAACTCAAATCATATCCTCTCTCACACACCTCCTTTCGAACGAGAACATATTTAATACCCTGAGTCTATCTATATATTCAAGGTGCCTCAGGGAAGGAATAATCTTTGTTGCCCTCCGTTGCACTGACTCGAGAAGGTTAATATCGTGTCTAAAACAGTACAGTACAGAGGTATCGACAAGCTAGTTCTAAAGAAATTATGACATGGTCTTTTGACATGGATCCACAGAATTTTTTTTTGCTACCACCAAATATTAGTCAGATTTCCAAATACAAACACTCTTGGTGTACACGTGTCTACACTAGATAACGTACATACCCTTCAGTCAAACAGGCTCCGCTCAGCTCTCGGATTGGAGAAGCGGACGCCACTCCCCTAATATTAAAAAAAAAAGAATCGCAGGATTGCTACCACTTTAAAAATTCATGTTTTGCAACCAAGCATAACAAAACGAACTGAGAAAGTAAATTTAATGTTGTGGTTTGCGTGCACAAAGCTGTAGGCATAAATCAGTACATAAAATAAGGGACGCCTAAAAATTGAATTTTATGCTGCAGCCAATAAATAAAAAAGGTACGAATCCTAAGTCAAAGTTAACAATAATAAAGTAGTGGTTAGCGTGCTTGCCCGGCAATCGCTGGGTCGGCAGTTCGAATCTCCGTCCGGTTTCTTTTTAAGCTGACACTATTTACTAGGAAGGTTACAACCGTGACTGTGCATCAGATGGTGGGAGTTGGGGCTTGCCCTGGCTGACGTCCACCTGATAAGCAGCAACACAGTAGCTTGACATGAGGACTGAAAGTAGCGAACTTTTTAAAGAGCCTCGGTTCCCACCTCCGAACCATCCAAAGAATCGCTAAATATCGTGCTTAATTTTGGATATAAAAAAATTAAAGTATTATAAGACTGAAAGTCAAAGGAATCCAAACTGAAGGTAAAGATGTACGCAAAATAAAAGTTTACTTCTCATTCCTTTATTTTTTAAGAGATCAGGTGCAGTGTATAAAAGGTAGGTTGATCTCGATTTATTAAATGTACATCTTCATTCCGTTGTCACCACACTTAATCAAAGGAGGCAGATTGTTCCCACCCCTCAATATTTCTGTGCATATGCCTATGTAAGATTAATGAACTTTCGCTCGTAGATCAAATAGTGCACCATATCTTATGTTCATAGAAATTACCTAGGTGCAAAAGACTGATTTAAAATATAAAAAAAAATATTACAGGCAAATATTTAAGCTGTGTAATATATTGTGACAATTATTTAAGTGACAAAATTCTTATTCACAAAAGAGTATTAGAGTTAAAGAATAGCATTTGTAAAACTCCGGTTTTCTTGGGTGGAGTCCTTGTAATACCCAATTACAAGGTGGAGTAGAGCCAACACAAATTGAGCACTCAGTTGGCCCTATTAAATCTTGAAATGGGGACACAAACCAAACACTAAAATATGCCATTTGTTAATAATGTATTAATGCAAAGCAAATTGTATGCTTGTAAATAATGCAAAACCATTTCCTAATAAATAATGTATTAATGAAAAGCAAACTGTATACTTGTAAATAATGCAAAACCGCTAGTCAATGAAATCGCTGTGTTCCCACGATAAATGCACAAACATTTACACATCAGAAAACGAGTGCGAGCCTACGGTTTTGTCCGCTCGATGATGAGACAGAGAATTGAAACGGCTGCTCATACAAGTAAAAGTAATGAATCTGATACAAAGTAAGTCTGACACATGGTCTTTTGACATGGATCCGCGAAGGACTGAATTTTATTTTGCTTCGACTAATTATTAGTCATATTTTCAAATACAAACACTCTTGGGATACACGTGTCTACACTAGATAACGCACATGCCCTACAGTCAAATAGGCTCCGCCCAACTCTCAGATTAGAGAAGCGGAGGCCACGCATCCAATCTTTCAATAGGATAAAAAGGCTTGTAAAAGACAGAGAGACAGTCAGATTAACAAGATGTAGACCTCAACATTAATATCAAGTCCCATTGCAACCATGATATATTTTCTAAAAATCTAAAATATAATTATTTTCTATTTTGGGGGGGCATTATAAAGTAGTATAAATGTATGCCGTATTAACTTCTAAAGAAATTTTGGGGAGTAACTCCGACTATTTAACACTGAACATCCTAGTGTAAAATTTGTTCTAATATGACTTTAAGAAAGTTTAATTTTTTTTAATTATCTATGAAAATGAAAAAATATTTTGTTTCCCCGTGAAATTTTCGTAGAAAATCAAGATGCGAGTACTTGTCCTGCGCGCTCAATTTTCGCGACCTATCCTCCGTGTGCCACGAAGATCACCAGTATAACATAGCCCACAGATCCCCATATCTCTCTAACATCCCTTAACATTATTCCACTCTACTTTTCACTCCATCCATAAAGAATTAAACAGGCATGGCGAAATCAAGCCGTCACATCCTACCGTCTATATCGAACCACTCACTCCGGCCAGTTTTCACCCATTTCACGCCTTACTTAGAGCATCAATACAGTTTGCCACTAACATAGATTCTAAGAAATTGCCATAATCATCCTCTATTTACGCAATTATAAGCTTTGTCCAGGTCCATGAACCCAGCATACACATTACATCTCTTATCCCTTGTCTTCCCCCTCCCTCTCTGGGATCTTTTCTTCAGGGGTTGTTCCCAGAGAGGCTCTGGCCTTCTCGTTGCGAGGGGGAGCACCCCTGGGCCCCCTAGGGGACCCTTGGTGCTGCCAACAAGACTTTTAACATGCTCCTCTTTCTTTCCTCCTCTATTACGCTCTCCAACTGCCCTTTATTTCCCCCTCTTCCTTCACCTATCTAGTGGTCCTTATCGATACCCGACCTCTGCTCGTTTAATGGATTGATTCCGAATTGTTCTTTTATGAAGGTGAAAGAGGCTGGGCAACTCCACCGCCTTCGTCTACCGAATGCCCAAGGAGAAACCCATCGTTGGCCCCTTTTCTCCGTGCGTAGGAGAATTGGACAGCCTCTTAGGGTTATAAAGATGATGTGGTGGATCCGTATCCATTCTCCAAGAGGACATACCGGACGTAACTGATTGTATAGTTGCAGTAGTGCCGGGCCCTTGTAGGCCTCCATGGCGGGGAGCCCCGAGGGAGAATGCGAAGTTTGTTTCTTTTTCCAATGGCTAGCCATAAACTAAAAACCTCCCCTTCTCGTAGGGGTTCTCGTTCCAAACGTTCCTTAACTTTCCTTTCAGCCTTTCCTCGCTCGTTGGACCCCTATTCCAACGAAGTAGACCCAGATCTAGATTATCCTCGCTTTCTTGTCATGAATTCATCATCCGATACCCCACTTGCAAAAGTCGATGTGTTTGACGTCAATGAATCTTTTGAGTCCTGCTGTGGTGAACCCCATCGGATGTGGTCCAGAGGTAGTTGTGTTGTCGTAGTCGAGGTGTCATCACACTCTCAACACAACCTTCTGCGAAATCTATCCTCGATAGCTGAAATTCCAATAACTGTCTCGCCCCATCCGCGTCTGAATTTCGTCGAAGGTGTCGTCCGTTCAAACGAACTAAAGGACTACGACTCCACCCGCCTTCAGAGTAAGCTCACTACCCAACGTGTCACCCACGTACACAGGGTAACTAAAACATTAGGCTCCACTAAAGTCCCAACCGCCACACTGATTTTAACATTTGAACGACAAGAATTGCCGCAGTATATTAAAGCTGGGTACCTTCGTGTCCCGGTAAGTCCCTACATCGAACTACCCAGACGCTGCTTAAATTGCAATCAATTTGGACATGTTGGCCGTGCCTGGCGGCATCCTTGCTCCTGCGTGAATTGTAGCTCTGACTACCATGGCCCCAAATGCACCAAAACACCCCCACTGTGCCAACTGCCTAGGTACCCACAGTGCTGCGTCAAAACTCTGCTCTATATTTTCATATGAAAAGGAAGTTCTCGCTTTGCGCGACTCCCTACGTCTAGATATAAGAGAGGCCCGCCAGCGTGCCCGAGCACAAACCTCGCCACTCGGCCGTCTCTTCTCTGACGTTTTACGTTACGCTGGACGAAACCGACCATCAAGCGCGAGTTCCGTCCAGCCTGATCACTTCACCCTAGATCTACTCGCAGCGTCGAAAACATTTAGAATATGCAGTCGAAGCATCGCTCTCACACCGAAATAACCAATTTTTGTCAGTGTTCTTCTCCACCTTTTATAGATGATATTTCTCGTTCCACCCTAGCGGCCATATAAAATCCACTTGGATTGGGCAGCAACCTACTGGTAACTTACCTTAAACCTTATCCCTTGTCTTTCTCAATGCAAATGCTTGATTACCCCCCCCCCCTACTCATTCTAATACCACCTTTCTCCTCTGCTTTCAATTTCCTGCTTTTCTTTTTTACAGCCTATTCGGAATGCTTTCCATACACTTTACCTCCAACACTCACTAAGACTTATTCACCTAGTTCTTACATTCACTTTTCTCCCCATTCGCCATTATATTAATATAATCGCACTCGTACAGTCCCCAGGTAGATCTCCACTTCCAAATGCCTTGCAACACTACCATTAGACTCATTCCCTAACAAAATTACCACAATTTTTTTAACATCTCAGCCATAAAATAAACTAATTCTGATGCCTTCCAAATTTTCACAACTCTCAGTACCTTTGTGGGGCTCGAAACAAGTAAAACATTCTAATGAAAATTTAAACGGTTCACACATAAACCTTATAAATGGCAAGACAAACTTCCCAGTATGTATTAATCTCTTTCGCAAATAGGAAGACAGACTTCCCGGTATGTATTTCTCGCTCGTAAATAGGAAGATGGACTTCCCACTTTGTATTATTCTCTTTGGTAAATGGGAAGATAGACTTCTGAGTTTGTAGTATTCTCTTTTGTAAATGGAAAGTTAAACTCCCCAGTATGCAGTATTTTTCTCTTGTTAATATAGGAACGAAAATCCCAGTGTACTCGGTCTGTGAAGGAGCTTCCCGAAACCGTTGCCTCCTGTGCCGGATAGCGAGGTAAAGGGACAATGTGATCGACTGTTACTTGGAGCACAAATCGTGCAGGTCACAGAGAGCGACATTGTTGAGTCGATGCTACATAAAGGTCCTTCTATTCTCTTTGTAAGACCTCGTAGGGAAGAGTTCACGCCATCGAGGTCGCTTTCCTAAACCTTTACCGAGAACATACATTCGGTAGTGTAGCCGGATGCGAATTTGAATTTAAATGATGTAAGTGGGTAGGGGACAAAGAAAGGGGAGTGGGAACAGATAGCTGAATATAGACAAGTGGTGAAAAGAGAAAGTGTGTAGGGTGCAAAGAGATGCTAAGTACCTGATGATCAGGCCTATCGCTTTTAAATATTTTCTAGTTATGTGGTTCATTGGTTGTCTTTGGGATAGTTTATATTATTATAACGTTCAAGCCATTCGTCTTCTAAAAGGTTAGCCCGTCCAGGCCCCAGCTTAGCCTCTTCTCGTTCCATCTCTTTCCCACAACTTTCTTTGGTCGGCCTCTATTTTCACAGGGTAGATGCCGACCTTCTTCTCAGCCAACTATCCCGAATCGGGGCTGAGGGGAGAGGGGATAATGTTCCCTAACTCCTGAGCTCCGGTATGGGATGGTGGGGTTTTTAACAACCTCCTTCATCCCCACCCATACCTTCCTCACATCCCATTTCCTTCTTACTTCACTATATCTATTTACGCCGTGCCCAAGGTGGAGCCGCCATGCCGAAGGGCTGCCAGGTCACCAGGAGGGAGGGGTGGCCTAAAATGGCGGCACCTGGCTCTGCCAGTCCCGTAGCCTTGCAAAGTGGGCTACTGCGTGGGCTGATTAGCGTCTGCATCCCGTGAAAATAATAGGGTCAGAATGCCGGCACAATGATGAAATTTAAAAAAAAAAATCTCCCCTTAATTTCCCCCCGTCCACCGTCGATGCAGCCCTCCAGCAGCTCCACCGAGAAAATTGAGGTCCCTCCCCCCCCGTATGCTTTCACAGAGGAACCTCCAAAACTCTCTGACCGGAGAAGACGCTTACTGCTCTCCATTGCATACGGGTGCAGGGGGCTCACACTCACCCCTTTCTTTGGAGTTACCCTTATGTGACTCCATCTTACCAATGCCAGCCCCACCTTTATTTTCTCAGGGGACTGCCAAGAGAGCCAGCAGGCAGCCCATAAACAGCTGCTGCCCATTGAAGCGTCTCGGTAGGGCAAACCCACTTAGGGAGAGAGAGAAAAGACGGGGCCTATTGGCTGCTTCCCTCCAGATACCTGCTGGCTCGGATACTGACCTTAGCGGGAGTCGAGGCCTGTGCCTCCCCATTCAACCTGACTCGTGACACCACTGCCTCCCCATACAACCTGACTCGTCACACCACTGCCAATGAGACCTGTGATATCCTGAGTGGGGGCCCAAATGGAGACTTCTCCCCGAGATAGACATGGTCCTTGAGGCAACCCAGCCTCAGACGGTAGGGCCTTCGATGGGGGAAAATCCCGGCTCGGCGCCAAGCACCGAACCCGAGTCCGCCACTATGCAAGGTCTTCCTCAAACGGGTCGGGTTTCCAAGGCAGTATACGGGGGAGATAGATCTTCTCCTCCGGCTGGTGCCCCTGCGATCGCCAGGACCTTCTCAGAGAAGGAGCTTGCTGAGGCTGGTCCATCTGGCCTGGGGGCTCCTGCGGGCGGAGGGGAGAAGCAGGTTCATTCCCCGGCCTCTCCTAAAAAGAGAAAAAAAAAGAAAAAGACGAAAAAGCCTCGGGGTCTCATCTCCATCCGCAGGGAGTGCAGGAACGGATGGCTCTGCTGCCACATTAGTAAGCGACCAAGCCAAGATCGGGAGGTCCGGCCCCTCTGCTCCCCTGGATGCGGACTCCCTGACTAAGGCCAAATGTGCTAGTGCGCAGAGCGGAACCTCGATTAAATCGTAGCCCCTCATTCAGAGACTACCCGGCGTTTTCGAGCATGCTGTCTTCAAACGCTTCCTGGTTATTCGCTCCACTGATGGCAGCATGTTGGCTAAGGGCAACATGATCCATCAGAGGAGAGCTTTAGCTAGTGTGATTGGTAGAGCCGAAGGCGCCTCGGACGTCCTATGCCTCAATGTTGAGAAAGACGCCATCTGCTCGTAGGCCTTACAGGCTTAGGAGAACGGTCGTTTCCGCGCCTATTCGGATCCCTCCTGTGGGTTCTACCCACCCTGGGCGCCCTCCTGGTAAAGCTGGGGGCACAAAGGGTCCTCACCCATCCCCGGCTAAAACTAGGCCTCCCCCCCCTTCCCCCAGCGTGAGGCTCTGCCAGGCGCTGGATCTGTCTTCACGGCCGAGCTGGTGGCAATACACCACTCGGTACGGGAGATTACGCGACGTGCCCGGTTCGACTCAGAAAGCGCCCTGAGTCCTCTCGGGGCACTGGAATCTCCGCATCCCCTGGTTCGCGATATCCGTGACGCCACGGTTTTGGCGAGCCGGGCGGATGTAGAGATTATCTTCTGCTGGGTTCCTGGACATGCAGGTATTGCGGGGAATGAGCGCGCCGATAAGGGCGCCAAAGAGTCCGCGAGGACTCTGCGACCGGACCAGCGTTTCGCTCTTCCTCACACCGACTACATGGCAAGAATATGGGCAGCTCTTCGGGCTGCTTGGCAAAGAAGATAGGAGACGGTCGAAGGGAACTTAAAGTTGCGGGCCATTGCGCCGCGACTGTTCCCATGCACCTACCCCCAATGCCGCGATGGCTTAAGGTTGCTTTCTGTCGTCTCCAAATTGGGCACACTCGCGGGACGCACCGCCGTTTGATGGAGCGCTCGCCAGCGCCCTACTGTGATGAATTTTGTCCCCCAGACTGTTCGGCACATTCTTGTTGAATGTCCCAGTCTGGGCGATCTTCGTGCACGTTACCTGTCCCGGTACCGGGATGGGCGGGGTCGCTACCGCCTGTCCCTTGTACTCGAGACGAGTCCGTGCACATTGGCTGATGGACTTATAGACTTTTGGGGGGGAGGCCGGCCTTCTCCCTTTTATTTAACTAGATTTTGTTTTTGTTTTGTTCATTTTTGTTATTGTTTTCTTTGTAGGTCGCACGCTCCTGCGCCAGGGGAAGGTGGACCTCCCCCCAACGTCAGAACTTGCTTCCTAATTGTTGTCATCTTCCCTTTCTATTGTTGATTTGTTTTGAATATTCTTATTTTAAAGTAGCTTAGAGCTAGGCTGTGTGAGTGCGGCGACTTATGCCCAAGGAGGCAGTAGCCAGATAGCCTCCTAAAATTTAAAAATAAATTAAAAAAAAAAATCCCCCAGCGTGAGCGTTTTCCGTAAGGCGAAACGTCCACGCGCCTTCACCGAGTGATTAGTTTCACAGGAGGCAACACCCCTGAAGTTGTTCGCCAGGCCGTCTTCCGAATGGAGAACAGCACTAAAGGAGCTTTGCCTCCTTTGCCCACATCCACTGATAAGCTAGGTGGCTCGGAGACTGTGGGTCCTGCAAAGGAGAGACTACCGCCTCCGAAGCCCCCCCGCTTGCCTAAGGTTTCGAGACGGAGAGGAAAAGATTCGCATGGCGAGCCCAACCTCCCTCGATAAGTCCTCGAAGGCGACAGCGCCTTATGTTCTGCCTCCGGAAATCTTAAGGCCATTCCCGTGAGGGTCTTCTGTTCAAAGAGGGCCCCCGCGTCTCCCATGAGCTAGGCCTGAAGGGCATATTCCTTCTATCTCAGTGGAGGAGTTTGGCTCTGTAAATGAGGCCGTTGAGTTCTCCGGCAACCTCTTCGCTGCGGGTCTAAGTACTATTCCTAGAAGGTCTGGCCCTTTTGCACGCAGACCATTCCCGTGGTTCTCAGCAGAGTGCGAGATGGCCCGCAAACACAAGCGTTATGCCTACATGCGCTATAAGCGACGCCCGAAAGAGTTCACTGCCGGTGAATTTAGTCGGGCTAGGTTCTTGTATTTTTCGAAGCACGCCCGCCTCTCTTCTTGACGGGCATACGTGTCTTCACTTAACGGGAAGACCCCTCTAGCAGAGCTGTAGAAGTGAGTCAACAGGATTCGGGGCAACTTCTCGCAGGCCTCCCTCCCGTTCTCCAGGAGAATGGGAACGCAATCTCGGACCCTGCGTCCGTGGCGGAATACTTTGCGACCGCTTTCTCCGCATTCTCTAGACGGGATGCTGCTCCGCCAGCATTCAATGCACGTCATGATGTGACGGAAGGCCGCCGACTGGACTTTACCTCCAGAGGCGGAGAACCCTTCAACGACAGGTTTACTGAGAGTGAGTTGCGCTCCGCTCTTGCCTGGTGCGCGGACACCACCCATTCCGGACGATGTCCCGTACGCCATGCTTCGACACCTTGGTGAGCGAGGCATGGCCTGTCTGTTAAATTTGTTCAAAAAGATCTGGGTAGAGGGTCTCCTCCCAGATTTCTGGTGAATCGCTACCGTGTTCGCGTTTCGCAAACCGGGAAGAGATCACTCTACCCTGGCTGGTTTCCGCTTAATCCCTCTAACGTCTTGCGTGTGCAAGTTGATGGAGGAATTGGTAAATTTTAGATTAGCCTTTTTTTCTCGACAGCGGAGGCCATCTGTCTTCTGCATAGTGCGACTTCCGCAAGTTCTACTCCACGTCGGATAGTCTGCTACGACTGGAAAATACCGTCTGCGAGGCCTTCCTTCCTAGACAGCACTGTCACGATGTTTTTCGATCTGGAGAAGCCCTATGATGAGGACGAAGGGGATGCATCACAATCTTTATATCTAAATTTTTGCGAGATCACCTATTTCGCGTGCAGGTGGGAGGAGCCCTATCCGGTGCCTTCCGCACTTTTCCCATTGAGACCCTACTAGTCGATGCTGGGGAGATGCCACTCGCTCTACGCCGTATACAGTGGATAATTCGCCTGTACGCGCGAGCCCGGCGCCTCCCTCAGTCGCAAACAGCTCTCACTGCATTCGCAGCTGATTTTGACGGTGCCTATGCCGCCGAGAGATGCCAGTCATACCCAACCCGTTTGTGTTTAGGGCTAGGGAACTCGTTCCAGTGTTAGATATAGCTCTCGGGCCGGTGGCGCCCCTGGCTATGCCCAGGACGCCACCTTGGATGGTGCCACCTTTAGCTGTTTGTCACCAGTCCTCTGCTCCCAAAGCTTGTACAGCGCCGTGAGTATGGCGTTCGACCTTTTTGGAGTATACTTCTTGTCACGCTGGAACCGTGCCAGTGTATACGGATGGCTCCCAAGTCCCAAGAGGAGGCTGGCTTCCACGCCTTATCCACTCTGTTTGAACTCAGTGGGGCTCTGCCAGGCGCTGTGTCTGTCTTCACGGCCGAGCTGGTGGCAATACACCAATCTGTACGGGAGATTACGCTACGTGTCCGGTTCCGAGACCGGATTGTGATCTATAGCGACCCAGAAAGCGCACTGAGTGCTCTCGGCGCATTAGAATCTTCGCATCCCCTGGTTCGCTATATCCGTGACACCACGGTTTTGGCGAGCCGGGCGGACGTCGAGATTATCTTCTGCTGGGTTCCTGGACATGTAGGAATTGCATGGAATGAAGGCACCGATGAGGGCAGCGTTTCGCTCTTCTTCGCACCAACTACATGACAGGAATACGGGCAGCTCTCCGATCTGCTTGGCAAAGAAGATAGGAGGCGGCCCAGGGGAACTTAAAGTTGCGTGCCATTGCACCTCGACTGTTTCCATAGACCTATGCCCCAATGCCGCGACGGCTTCAGGTCGCTTTCTGTGGTCTCCGAATCGGGCACACTCGTGTGACGCATCGCCATTTGATGTAGAGCTCGCCTGCGCCCTATTGTAACGACTGCGTATTCCGCCAGACTGTTCGGCACATTCTTATCGAATGTTCTAGTCTGGGCGATCTTCACGCACGTTACCTGTCCCGGTACCGGCATGGGCGGGGTCGCTACCGCCTGTCCCTTGTACTCGGGACGGGTTCGTGTACACTGATCTATGGACTTCTATACTTTTTCGAGGAGGCCGGCCTTCTCCCCGTAATTTAATATTCGACTATGAATCGCGGTCTTCTTCTGCGGGTTAGGGCGGGACTTCGCCCGTCGATGGAGCTTGCTCTATATTTTTTCAATTTTTGTTTTTCTTTTGCTTTTTGTTTGCCTTTTTTTAAACTTGGCTTTTAATATAGCCTAGATTTAGGCTAGCTTGAGTACGGCGACTTCTGCCCTAGAAGGCAGTCGCCAGATGAGATATTTAAAAAACAAAAACTAAACAAATCTTGTCACGCTGGAACCGCGCCAGCCTATACGGTGGCTCCAAGTCCCAAGAAGGTGCCGGCTTCCACGCCGTATCCCCTCAGTTTGAAAACAGCGGGACTCTGCCAGCTGCTGCGTCTGTCTTCACGGCCGAGCTGGTGGCAATACACCACTCGGTACGGGAGATTACGCGACGTGCCCGGTTCGGAGACCGGATTTTGATCTATAGCGACTCACAAAGCGCCCTGACTGCTCTCGGGGCATTGGAATCTCTACATCCCCTGGTTCTCGATATCCGTGACGCCACGGTTTTGGCGAGCCGGGCGGATGTCGAGATTATCTTCTGCTGGGTTCCTGGACATGTATGAATTGCGAGGAATGAGGGTGCCAAAGAGTCTGCGACCGGACCAGCGTTTCGCTCTTCCTCACACCGACTACAATGCAGGAATACGGGCAGCTCTTCGGACTGCTTGGCAAAGAAGATGGGAGACGGTCCAGGGGAACTTAAAGTTGCGTGCCATTGCGCCTCGACTGTTTCCATAGACCTATGCCCCAATGCCGAGACGGTTTCAGGTCGCTTTCTGTCGTCTCCGAATCGGACACACTCGTGTGACGCACCTCCATTTGATGGAGCGCTCGCCTGTGCCCTACTGTGAAGACTGCGTTGTCCTCCTGACTGTTCGGCACATTCTTGGTGAATGTCCCAGTCTGGGCGATTTCCTCGCACGTAACCTTTCCCGGACCGGTATGGGCGGGGTTGCTACCCCCTGTCCCTTGTACTTGGGGCGAGTTCGTGAACATTGACTGTTAGACTTATATACTTTGGGGGGGGGGGCCGGCCTTCTCCCGTTTATTTAACTAGCCTGGGTTTTCTTGTTGTTTTCTCTCTAGGTCGCACGTCCCTGCGCCGGTGGGGGGGCGGAACTCCCCCCGACGCTCGAGCCTGTTTCCTGTTGTTGCCTTTTTCTTTTTTATTGTTTTTTTTGTTGTTATTCTAAAGTAGCCTAGTACTAGTTTGTCGGGATGATTACAGCGACTTATGCCCTAGTCTGCAGTCGCCAGATGGGCTCCTAAAAAAAAGAAGTGCATAGAGATATAGTCTCGTTTCGGAGGTTGGTACCCTGTGGACTCCACCAGGGGCCCAGGGTGGTTTGGACCTAGTGGACAGATAGAATTCGTCTAAAGATGGGAATGTTTTGAATTTAATTCCTCTTTTGACTGCGATTGCTGTGCTATCGTAACGTTCCAGGCTGTGGGTCTTTGTTATTGTGCTATATTTGATGATCTTCATATTCTTCTGCGTTGTGTCGATTCCGTGTTCTGATATCAGAATGATGTCACGGTCGCATTGTCTGATTGTTTCCCTAAGTCTCTTGTTTGTTGTCCCTTCCGTTAGCCTTCATTTGTAGGATTGTAAAGTCTTTTGTCAATCTGTCCATGTTGTCTATCGATTATTCGTTCCTTTTTTCGAGATTCTTTGGGGTTAATGGGCTGGCTGGTGGAGATCAGCATTTAACGGATCTCTTCTTGTTAAATTCAGAGGTCATGATTGTAGAGAACGCGTCTTGGTTGAGTATGACCATCCCAAGGAGGAGGAGGGCTTTTTCGACCACCCTCTATGGAATGTCCTCTCTGTACTCCCACTTGTAACGACCGGTGGTCACGCCTTCACTGCCGTCCTTCTCCGTCCTGACTTCAGGGAATGGGACACTCACCGTGATGAGGATCTTCAGATGAATTTTCTTGCCATGGTAGGCATGTTTACCCACCTTTGGCGATGATGGACCTCATCCTTTGCCGCTTGGGTGACCGTTTGGTATAGCTACCGTGGCGGTGTTCTATTTTCGGTTCATTGCTAGATTTTACCTCTGATCTAGTTTAGAAGCTTCTACTGTTGGTGGTTCAGTACGTTTTGGGGTGTTTGCTGGAGCGGGAACATTTTCTACTTGTGTATTAGCTGGTTGAGGAGGCTGCATCTGGATCCGCCGAACTTCCTTAGAGGGAGGGTTCTCCGGACCCTCCCCCCCCCCAAATGCCGCGAATGCTTCAGGTTGCTTTATGTCGTCTCCGAATTGGACACACTCGCGGGACGCCATGCCATTTGATGGAGCGTTCGACTGCGCCGTACTGTGAAGACTGCGTTGTCCCCCAGACCGTTCGGCACATTCTTGTTGAATGTCCTGGTCTGGGCGATCTCCGCGCACGTTACCTGTCCCGGGCCTGGGATGGGCGGGGTCGCTACCGCCTGTCCCTTGTACTCCGGACGAGTTCGTGCACACCGAAATGTGTACTTTTAGACTTTTTAGAGGAAGCTGGCCTTCTCCCCTTTATTTAAATAGTTGTTTTTTTTTGTTGTAGGTTTTCTTATTTTAGTAGGTCGCATGTTCCTGCGCCGGAGGGAGGAGGACATCCCCCCGACGCCGGAGGAAGGAAGACCTCCCCCCGACGCCGGAGCTTGCTTCCTGCTTATTACCTTTTTTTTCTTTATTTTTATTGATGTTTTTTATGTTTTTTTAGCATCCTCTTTTAAAGATTCCTAATTTTAGGCAATGTTGAATACGGCGACTAATGCACAAGTAGGCAGTCGCCAGATTAGCTCTTTAAAGAAGAAAAATAATAATCTCCGGAAACCACATCTCGTCTATTCCATTTTTGATGACCAGCATCTGGTTGAGCTCCCTTTTAAATGAGCCTGGGTTTGTGAGGTTTGCTACGTGTGTATAATATATGTAAAACATGATCTTCGTAGATTGCTCGCTTTCTACCTTAAAGTAAGTACGCTGAGCCGAAGCATCGATGACAGCCGCCTTTGCCACTTTGGCATAAGACCTGTTGGCCTTAGCTTCTTCTTCCATTTTGCTTTTGCTGTCTTTTTATCCCCTCCTTTTTTACTGGACATGACATCGCCATGGCCCCGTGGTCCCCATTGCAGTTCACACATTTTCTCTCGCTGCTCTTGCACTCACGCCAGATGTGTCCAACTTTGCTACATATAGAGCAGATATTTTCGGTTTGTGGACACACTTTAGTTGTGTGTTGGTTATACTTATAACACTTAAAGCATGTCTGTATTTCAGTGACCTCCTCCCTTTCTATTTAGTCAGGGCACATCCTAACGGGAAAGAGAAGGAGACCGAGTTCTTTGCTTTTTGTGCCATACCCGTGTCTTGGAATTTCCACCTTAAAGTCATGTGTATAGTCTCTAAATTTGATCCCCTTAGAGACCTTGGCCCATTGGTGATTTCTCTCAATTACATTGGAAAGTTCATTGCCTGAGTGCTGTTCCACCCATGAGTCTAATCTCCGGCATATGACACTTCTGTGCGCCTGAATTTGGAGTGGGATCTTAGTGGTTAAGTTAATTGTATTGAACAGTTGGGTTGCTTTTGACGAGGCGAAGTGTTCTGCGTACGCTTTTTGGGGGGCATATAACCGTATACCCGAAAGGGGCGTCAATAAGTCTGACGAGAGCTACATCTAACTCCCCGTAAACTATCGAGAAGACTTCCCCACGGTCAGGCTTTGACCTTTCGGAGAGATTCCTAAGACTAATTCTTAGGATTTCGCTCGTCATTTTTTCATCGTCGGTCCTTAGTCTGTGTGTTTATCGGGTATGGAGTTATAGTAGGAGATCAGAATAGAAGAAAAAATGAACTTTTTTAATGTCCAATGCCACTTTACCTTTTTATGAAGTTGAAGATTTAGGTCGTCTATTTACTTGTTTGGGGAAGTCAATATCGCGAGGATAAAATAGACGTTAGTTCGGTTACACAGCGTTAACCGCTACGTGGCATATGGGCCGATACTTTAACCTCCCCTTCCCCCCCTTCCCTTTTGCCCCGCTGGCACAACAGTCCGCGATAGCACTCGCAAGGAAACCTTATAATCATCAGATTTCGTAACCCGTTAGTATAAACAAAGGAGGGTGGTATAGCCTTTCAACTAAATATCTATGAACAGGTTCACTGTCCCCTCCTATTGTTTAGGTCTAGTTTTGCCAAATAAACGAAATTTCATTCTCTCCGACGAAAACCAGAAGAGACCATTAGGGCTAAGGGTCACCACGCTGAAAAGGGATTTCCTAGGAGAGAGGCTTAAACATGGGCACTCATCTCTCCTCCCCTCCCCCCTATGGGATAAGTGAGGTATATATACGTCGATCTGGAGAAAAGTAGAGAATTTAGTTAGCAACCGAGACGAGACGAGTACCGGCGTCAGTCCGGGCATTAAAGTGGAACCGAGCGGGAGTTAAAAAGAAGAAATTCCTCCCGAGGCTGTTCCTTTTGGTCACATCGAAGAGTAGACCATCTGTATAGAGAATCACTCCCATGCCCCTCTCGTCAGAGCAACCCCCTATCTCATTTTTCGAATAAAACCAGAGATATCCCTCTCCATTAAGGAATACCAAAGTGAAGTTCCACTCGAGAAAGGATTCACCTCTTGGTCAACTCTCATCCTCGAGAAGACCCACAAGTGTAACCCAAGGATTGGACTAATAATACATCTACTGTCCCCTCGCTTATATCGTCCAGTCAAGAAGCATCGACTTTCCCCTTCTCACTGACCTCGAAGTCAGCTGTTTTCTCCCGTCAGCCTCTTGCCTGCGACACTCACCTCGCCTCGCATCGAATCCCCCCCCCCCAACTTAACGAGATTCTCAGTCAAGGTCATTTCCCGTCTGACTCCACTTTGTTTAAAGGTAAAAGATTCCCATTTAATTATGTTCCTTAATTAACATTCCGTACTAAAGGGAACTTGCGTCAACCATCGCGTAGTATTCATCAATAGTAGTAATTTTTATTTCGACCCTCTTATTATATCGTTAGTAGATTTAAAGTTTTTAATACTTCATTTTTTATGCAATTAAAAGTATATTTTTGCTCTAGTGGTTTACTAAAATCCTCGAAACGCTGCACATGGCAATAGATATATAATATTAAGAGTCCTCCCTGGTTAAAGAATCAAATCAAAAGATAAAATAAATAGTAGTAGAGCACTCTTAGAGAAAAAAAGGAACGGTTATTTATGTACAGAACAAACGTACATAAATACTCTGACGTATACCACGACATCTTGCCGTAATCCGTAATTATGGTGTCGCTGGCACTTTACCTCCTTTTGCAAAAAATAACGTTCGAGAGAGAAATAATAATAACAGGAAAACTTGGGAGTCACCATTTGCTGCGAACTTTTTTTTTATTAATATTTTGTAAGGGGGAGAAAAGGTACGGCTCGTGGTTTCTCCTTCCCTCTGTACCTCCCCCACAATCGAGGGGGTCGGGGGCACAGAAGAGGATAAGGCCCACAGCTGAAACTCTCCAGTTCAAGTGAACCGATAGTTAAGTGCTTAATGTGAACTCCTGAACAAGCTTTAGAAGAGGGTTTATAGTGGGAGACGGAAAGTTTTGAGTTAAGAGGACAGATTGGTGAAGAGGCAGATTGAGAAACCTTGGTAGTCAAAGGTGGAAAGAGTGGAATACCCTTGCTCGAAGGACAAGGGGAACCTGCTGATTAATGTGGATTCTGAAACACCGTCATGTATTTACGCATCTTTTAATTTCATGTAAACATATAGAATAAGAGGGAGTAAGTAATGAAGAGTTGGGAGGGCAAAAATAGCTAGAGGATGAAGGAAGTAGTAGATATAGATGATGCCCGGTGTTCGGGCCTTCTCTGTTGCTTGATTTTCCTGTCCCACTGCGGGATCATTTTTATTTCCTCTGATGTTATTATTTTAATGTCCCATTGCGAATCTTTTCCTTCCTTGTTTATTATTTTATTTATTTATTCTATCTTTCTTTTATTTATTTATTTTCTATTGTTTTTTGGATTTTTTTTAAGGATTTGTTGTTCTTTTACTTTGGTACTTTGTTCTCTTTCGATTTGGTCAACAGTATATGGGTGCTGGTTCCGGTTTTCTGGTTTGGGGGATGTATTGTTTGAAGGGCTGTTAGGGCCTCCAGTGGGAGAATGTCTTCCAGCTTTGACCATATATCCCTTCCTCTTTTGTAGAGATGTTTATAGGTTCCAGTCCTATTTCTTCGTGAAGGTTCCTCGAGGTCCGGAAGTCATACCACTTTGTGTTGGTGATATACCTAAAACCTCGATTCTGCACTTTCTGGAGCCTTATTTTATCCTTCTTCAGAGCAACATTTAGCGGTATGGCAGAATACACCAGTTTGGACATAACCAAAGTGCTGTAAAGCTTTTTCTTATTACGTTGGTTATGGAAGGATGGTGGGTAGACCTTGAAGTTGTCGTCGTACAGCTTTACTTTGCCGTTCAGTAATGCCGTCTTGACTAATTCTTCGTCTACGGGTGAGTCGTAGAGCCATGTGAAGCGGCCTCTTCTGATTCCGGTAGCTACGTCCTCGAGGGTTACCTTTTTATTGTGTGATATGGGAGTTGAGGGCAATCGTAAGTCTTATTTCTTTACCATCATATCCATGTTCATCCTGCTGTTGTGGTCGTTCTGCACCCTCTTCTTGTTTCTTTATCCCGTAAGGGGCGCGGCAATATGCAATCCTGGCCGCCGTGCTGACGGGACTCAGCACCCTGTCCGACCCTAGCTTAACCTCTTCTCCTTCCTTCAGGCACTTGTGTTTCCCCCCCCCCCCCATCCTATTTCCTCGCTTTTCATAGAACCTCTCCCACAACTTTCTCTGGTTGGCCTCAATTTCACAGGATAGATGCTGACCTTCTTCTAGGCCAACTATCCCGGATCGGGGCTGAGGGGGGAGGGGACAATGTTCCCTAACCCCTGAACTCTGGTTTTGGATGGTAGGTTTTTAACAACCTGCTTTATCCCCACCCATACCTTCCTCACATCCCTTTTCCTTCTCACTTTACTATCTATTATCTTACGCCGAGCCCAAGGTGGAGCCGCCATGCTGAGGGACTACCAGGTCACCAGACGGGAGGGGTGGCCTTAAATGGCGTCACCTGGCTCTGCCAGGCCCGTACGCACCCCTTGCAGAGCGGGCTACTACGAGGGGTGATGAGCGTTTGCTTCTCGTAAGAAAAAGAGGCTCACCATGCCCATGAATGAAAACACAAAAAAAACAAAAATCTCTCGCCATTTCCCCTTTAAGAACAACGGAGCCGCCCTCAAGCTGCTCCACAGAGAAAATGGAGGTTCCCCGTTTGTGGTTTTCCAGGGGACCCTCCATAACTCTTCAACCGGAGAGGAGGCTTACTCTCCTTCGCCTACGGGAGTAGAGGACTCCCCCTCACCCCCTTCTCTGGAGATGCTTTCGGGCACCTCCCTCTTCCCAGGCAGCCCATAGCCGACCGCTCCCCATTGAAGCGGCCCGGTAGGGCAAACCCCCTTAGCGGGGAGAGGGAAGCCAGGCCCCTTCGGTCGATTCCCTCAAAAGACCTGCTGGCTAGAATTTTAAACCTAGCGGGGGTCAAGGCCTGTGCCTTCCCAGACAAGACTAATAACGCTGCTGCCAATAGGACCTATGATGTCCTGGGGGGATGGCCAACTGAAGGTCCCCTCTGAGATAGGCATGGTCCTTGAGGGAACCTAGCCTAAGAGGGTATGGCCTTCCATGGGAGCGAATATAGGCTCGGGAAGCACCGAACTAAAGTCCGCCCCCTATTCAAGGTCCTCTTCAAACGGCTTGGATTTCCAAGGCAGTACAATGAGGGGAGTGATCTCCTCCGACCGGTGCCCCTGCGACTGCCAGGACCTTCTCCATGTAGGAGAAAGACTTGGCAGAGGCCAGTTCATCTGGCCTGGGGACTCGTGAGGGCGGAGGGGAGAAGCGGGTTCATTCCCCGTCCTCCTCTCCATCCGTGGGGCCTGTGGGGACGGATGGGTCTACTGCTTCGATAAGCAACCAGGCCAAGACCGGCACATCCGGCCCCTCTGCCCATCCGGGTGCGGAGATCCTGACTAAAACCAAAAAGGCGCAGGGTGGAGCCTCGATGACATCGGGGCCCCCCATTCAGAGGTTACCTTGCGTTTTTGAGCCCGCTGGCTTCAAACGCTTCTTAGTTATTCGCTCCACTGAGGGCAGCATGTTGGCCAAGGGCAACATGATCCATCATAGGAGAGCTTTAGCTAAGCTAATTGGTAGAGAGCCTAATGTGACCCGTTTCTCGGACGGAAGCCTTCTGGCGAAAGCGGCAGGTCCCTCGGAGGCGGCGAAGATAAGAGCTCTTCGGACACTTCATGGCACCCCGTTGAGTGTGACGCCGCACTCTACGATGAACTTTGTGAAAGGAGTAGTTTAGGCGAGGAAACTCGTTGACTACTCCATAGAGGACATCTTCTTAGAGCTGGCCGACCATGGGGTGGTCAAGGTCAAATGTGTGATGAGAAAACAGGAAGGGGCCTCGCGACCCACCCCTACACTCTTCGTTACGTTCGAGTGTGACGAGCTCCCTGAGTCGGTGTGTGCCGGTTGGTACCGCCACCGAGTGAAGGCATTCGTGCCACTGGCCCGGAGGTGATATAACTTTCGACGCTTCAGCCATAGGAATCGCTCGTGTAGACGTGCAAAGTTGGGGTCACCCGAAGTATGTGTAAATTGTTCCAAGGCTGCACACGATAAGTCCAAATCGTATGTGGCCAAGTGTGTTGATTGCGGAGAGCCGCACCCCGCTTTTTTAAAGCAATGTGGTGCATATCTCCTTGAGAAAGAAATCCTGGCCGTTCAGTCCCAGGATCGACTCTCATTCTGCGAGGCCAAGGACTTGTATCTGGCGCGCGCGGCTCTGCCTGGGACGTATTGCGCCTTAATGGTTAGAAAGACGCACTCTGCTCGTGGCCCATCTTGGCCAACGAGCACGGTTGTTTCCGCGCTCATTCGGACACCCTCTGCGGGTTCTACTAAACCCGGGCGCTCCCCTAGTAAAGCTGGATGCACAAAGGGTTCACACCCAGCCCCGGCTAAACCCAGGGCTCCTCCCTTTCCCCCAGTGTGACCGTTTCCCGTAAGGCGAAGCGGCCACGCGCCTCCACCGAGTCGTTAGGCTCACAGGAGGCAACACCCCTGAAGTTTGTCGCCAGCCCATCTTCCGGGGTTCCTAAAGCCTTCCTCCGAAAGGAGGGCGGCAACAAAGGAGCTAAGTCTCCTTTCCCTACGCCTAGTGGTGGGCTGAGTAGCTCGAAGACGGTGGATCCTCATAAAGAAGTCACCCTGCCTCCGAATCCGCAATGCCCGCCTAAGGTTTCGAGGCGGAGGGAGGAAAAGACTGGTATGGCGAGCCCACCCTTCCCCAATAAGTCCTCAAAGGCGACAGCGCCTTCAACGCTTTGTCTGGCCAACAGCGCCCCGGGTTCGGCCTCCGGGAAGCGTACGGCCATTCCCGTGAGGGTCTTCTGTTCGAGGAGGGCCCCCGCGTCTCCCCCGAGCTAGGCTTGGAGGGCATATTCCTTCAATGGAATTGCCGTGGACTCCGGGCCAACTGGGAGGAGCTGCGGAGGCTCGTCTCATCTCGTCCCGTTCCCCGTTAGCTATTTTTCTGCGGGAGACCATGCTAGGCGCGTGCCCCATGCCCGCCCTCCCGGCGTATAAGGGTCCTGCGACCCCACTACCACGGCATGGCCGGGCTGGGAGGAGCTGCGGAGGCTCGTCTCATCTCGTCCCGTTCCCTGTTAGCTATTTTTCTGCGGGAGACCATGCTAGGCGCGTGCCCCATGCCCGCCCTCCCGGCGTATAAGGGTCCTGCGACCCCACTACCACGGCATGGCCGGGCTGGGAGGAGCTGCGGAGGCTCGTCTCATCTCGTCCCGTTCCCCGTTAGCTATTTTTCTGCGGGAGACCATGCTAGGCGCGTGCCCCATGCCCGCCCTCCCGGCGTATAAGGGTCCTGCGACCCCACTACCACGGCATGGCCGGGCACGGTTTACACCCGGCATGATGTCTCCGTTCTTTCTTTCTCGTTAGATACCTCCTTACAGACAGTGGCTGTGCAGCTGCACCTGGATAGGAGGTATACTATCATTTCTGCGTTCATTCCACCGTCAGCTGACTTCGACGCGGGAGACTTCCACCGCGTCGTGGCACGGTTGCAGAGGCCATTACTCTTGCTTGGAGATCTGAACGGCAGGCATCTCGTCTGGGGAGATTACTCTATAAATCCCAGGGGACAAGTCCTTGCTGATCTGATCGAAGAGTTTGAGATAGGTGTCCTAAACGTGGATCAGTTTACGCATCACTGTCCGAGAACCGTTTTAATTTATTGCCTTGACCTATCTTTGTGCTTTTCGGATGCACAGCCTGATTTTGATTGGGGGGTAGTGGATGGCCTGTATGGTAGTGATCACTTTCCCATTCAGATATCATTTTCAGGGCAACTGCCGCCTGAGAGCCCACCTCGGTGGTGCTTGGCGCGGGCGCGGTGGCCTGCATTTCAGGAAATGACTGAATTCTCTATCTCAGTCGAGGAGTTTAGGTCGGTAGATGAGGCCGTTTTGTTCTTCTCCGGCAACCTCATCGCCGTGGGCCTGACTACTATTCCTAGGACGTCTGGCCGTTTTGCACGCCGACCACTCCCATGGTGGTCGGCCGAGTGTGAGACGGCCCTCAAACAGAAGCATTATGCCTACATGCGCTATAATCACCGCCCGAACGATTTCACTATCGGTGAATTTCGTCGGGCTAGGGCTAGGTTCCGGTATATTTCGAAGCACGCCCACCGCTCTTCTTGGCGGGCATACGTGTCTTCACTTAACGGGAAGACTCCTTTAGCAGAGGTGTGGAAGAGAGTCAAAAGGATTCAGGGCAAGTTCTGGTAGGACCCCCCCTCCCGTTCTCCAGGAAAATGGGACCGCAATCTGTGACCCCGCGTCCGTGGCGGAATCCTTCGCGACCGCTTTTTCCGCATTCTCTAGCCGGGTTCTGCTATGCCAGCATTCAATGCACGTCGTGAAGTCGTGAAGGGTCGCCGGCTGGACTTTACCTCCAGAGGTGGAGAACCCTTCAACGACAGGTTTACTGTGAGTGAGTTTGGCTCCGCTCTTGCTTCGTGCGCGGACACCGCTCGTGGTCCGGACGATGTCCTATACGCCATGCTTCGACACCTGGGTGAGCGAGGCATTGCCTTTCTGTTAGATTTGTTCAACAGGATCTGGGTGGAGGGTCTCCTCCCAGATTCCTGGCGATCGCTACTGTGCCCGCCTTTCTCAAACCGGAGAGAGATCACTCTACTCCGGCCGGTTTCCGCCCAATCTCTCTAACCTCTTGCGTGTGCAAGTTGATTGAGAAATTGATAAATGTTAGATTAGCCTTTTTTCCTGAAGTGCGGAGGCCATCTGTCTTCTGCACAGTGCGGCTTGCGCAAGTTCCATTTCACGTTTGATGCTCTGCTCTGACTAGAAAATGCCGTCTCCGAGGCCTTCCTTCGTAGACAGCACTCAGCCACGGTGTTTTTCGATCTGGAGAAGGCCTATGATACCGCATGGCGATACGGTATCATGGAGACTCTCCACACGATGGGGGCGAGGGAACGCCTCCCAATGTTTATATCTGAATTTTTGCGAGATCGTCGATTCCGCGTATTGGTGGGGGGAGTCCTCTCGGGTCCCAAGGAGCAGGAAGATGGTGTCCCGCAAAGAAGTGTCCTCATTGTCAAACTCTTTGACCTGAGCATCAACGGCATCACCTCGGTGCTGCCGAAAGATGTTCTCGCTATGCTCTACGTGGACGACCTTTCGATCTCTTTTGGCGCGGCCCAGATGCCAACTCTGGAGCGTCGACTCCAACAGGCATTGAACCGCGTCTCTCACTATGCCGAAGCGCACAGGTTTTGGTTTTCTTTGGCCAAGACTAAGGTAGTGCACTTCTGCCGCATTCCACGGCTCCACCCCAAGCCAGATTTGTTCCTTAATGGGGTGCGCCTGGATGTAATTGAGTCGCACTGTTTCCTTTGTCTTGTATTCGACTGACGCCTCACCTGGGAGGCTTATATTAGCAGCCTTATGGTCTCTTGTACCCGCCCCATGGATATTGTCCGTTCCGTTCCGTGACGTTTAGCGCCTTGGGCGCTGATAAGGCTACTGCCTTACTTTTTAATCGATCCTTTGTCCGTTCGAAGCTCGACTACGGATGTGACTTTTATGCATCCGCCGCTAAACTTCCATTGCAGAAGGTGGACTCGATCCACCACACCGACCTTCGCTTGGCGACCGGTGCCTTCCGCACTTCCTCTATTGAGAGCCTGCTTGTCAATACTGGAAAGATGCCATTATTTACGTGCCGTGCACAGTGCATTACTCGCCTGTACGCACGAGCGCAGTGTCTCCCTTTGTCGCCAACGGATCTCAAAGAATCCGCAGCTGATCTCGACGGTGCCTATGCCGACAAGAGACGCCAGTCATACACTAAGCCCTTTGAGTTTAGTGTCGGTTAACTCCTTCGAGAGCTAGGTATAGCTCTCGGGCCGGTGGCACCCCTGGTTCTGCCCAGGATGCCACTCTGGAGGGTACCACATTTGGCTATTTGTCGCCACGCCTCTGCTTCCAAAGCTTGTACGGCGCCGGGAGTATTGCGTTAGACCTTTTTGGAGCACACCTCTTGTCAAGCTGGAACCGTGCCAGTGTATACGGATGGCTCCAAGTCCCAAGAGACGGTCGGCTTCCACGCTGTATCCCCTCTGTTTGAAGTCAGTGGGGCTCTGCCAGGCGCTGCGTCTGTCTTCACGGCCGAGCTGGTGGCAATACACTACTCGGTACGGGAGATTACGCGACGTGCCCGGTTCGGAGACTGGATTGTGATCTATAGCAACTCACAAAGCGCCCCGAGAGCTCTCGGAGCATTGGAATCTCCGCATCCCCTGGTTCGCGATATCCTTGACGCCTCGGTTTTGGCGAGCTGGGTGGATGTCGAGATTATCTTTTGCTGGGTTCCTGGACCTGTAGGAATTACTGGGAATGAGGGCGCCAAAGAGTCCGCGAGGACTCTGCGACCGAACCAGCGGTAGCTGGATCGCTACCGCCTGTCCCTTGTACTCAGGACGAGTGCGTGCACATTGACATGTGGACTTGTAGATTTTAGGGGGGAGGCCGGCCTTCTCCCTTTTATTTAACCAGTTTTTCTTTTGTTTCGTTTGTTTTTTGTTTTTGTTCTTTTTCATTATTGGTCGCACGTTCCTGCGCGCCGTGGGGACCTCCCCCCGACGCAGGAGCTTGCTTCCTGCTCGTTGCCTTTTCCCCCTTTTTTTTAATTTTTACTGTTGGGTTTGTTTTTTTTGTGTTTTTGATCTTATTTTAAAGTAGCCTTGTACTAGGCAGGTTTTTAATACGGCGACTAATGCCCACATAGGCAGTCTCCAGATGAGCTCTTTAAAAAATAAATGTTTCTTTGTCTCTTCTTTGCATTTTTTCATAGTTTTTTTTCGGCCTGTGTGTGGCAGGCCGATTTGCCTTTTCTTCTGCAGATGCATACTCTCTCTCTCTAGGTTCTTTTTCCCGAGCTTTTGGTTCCTTCTCTGGTTTGGCTGTTTTTGCCGGTGCTACCTTGGTGCATGTGGCTAAGAGAACTTGGTCAGGCTGCGGGTATCCCGGAAATGTGATGGGCTCTCGCCCATTCGTATAAGTAGAAAGTTGTCCGTACTTTTCTCCCCTTTTGAGGCTTATTCCCGCTGTTTACCAAGGAATAAAGAATCCAGCCCACTCAACATTTTCCTTCATCCTAAGGAAGCTCGTTGACCACATAACCTAGCCTGCTACATCGAGAAGAGTTCGCACACTTCACATAAAAGGGACATATAACGTCAAAATACAATACCTATACCTTCTTGCATACTTATCGCAGGCATTATTTAATACAGAACCCTGTTTATACCCTCAAAATTAATTATATTAGCATTTGCTTCATCTTCTATTCTCACATTTTACAACTCGGCAAAGTCTTCATGACATCTAGATACTTGTTCTTATTGCTCACAAGGGACCTGCCATTATCCTGCTTGATGTTCACATAACTCTTTTCTTAGTTTTTCTGTGAATTTCCCAATCCCTTCTGTCCTCTTTGAGTGTCTCCTCTTTCCAGTATATTTAATAGTGCTATGACAGAAACAACTAATTTGCTTTTGCTTCTACAGGAACTGAATTACATGAAATGTGCGGAACGGATTCTTAAATTGGCGGTAAGTTCCCACCAATAGTTTTCACTCTTGTCTACGATAAAGACCGGATGGTAAGAGTATCTTTGGTTGAGAGTTCGTGGAAGCCAGACTCCAAACTTTTTGTTTTTGTTGTACGTCTCTTCGACTAGTAAAGTTATTGAGGCAAGGATTTCAGTTTAACGTGGGATCCAGATCAGATGTCGCTACATCATATATCATCCACCGACAAGTCTATCCAAATCGGTACTCCTTTCCTTAATTAACTGCATTTGATGCGACTTCGCTCCGCCAGAACAGACCTCACGGAAATATTGACTTATCATGAGACTACTTAACTTTCGCACACTTAACTGGATACCTTAAAACTCCAACCTGCCCAAGTATAAACGTTTCCCACATTGACTCTAGCTCACTCTCATTAGGTAATGTTAATATCGGGTGGAGCCCCCGATTCTGCTTATTTGGGAGCTGCAGTCCTAAGAGTTTGACCGATCCACTGGGTAAAGTCTGGTCTGTACACGTGCAAACAGCACCCTTTAACGCATCCAAGGTTGAAATCTGACAAGGACGAAAATCCCACCTTTTTAAACTTTTTTATTGGTCACAAACTCTCGAAATTTCTTGTTGGCAAGTTCTCAAAACTTGACAAAATTTCGAAATATATCCATCTCAGGAAGTCTTCGCCCGACCTAAGGTGTTCGGGTGGACGAGATAAAAGGCGACACCACCACTTTGCCTGGCATGCCGGCCATAATGTATTCTATGATGTTACATTGACCCTATGAGGCCCTGGAGCATCCCCACTCCCAATCTTTATTTCTGAATTTCTGTTATATCGTAGATTGCGCGTACGGGTGGGAATTGCCCAATGGAGCAGGAAGATGGTGTCCCACAGGGAAGTGTTCTCACTTTAACACTCTTTGCCGTGAACAACAACGGCATTACCTCGGGGCTGCCGGTATATGTTCTCACTACGCTCTACGTGGACGACCTTCGAACCTTTTTTGCCGTGGCCCAGATGCCAACTCTGGAGAGTCGACACCAACAGGCATTGAACCGCGTCTCTCGCTATGCCGAAGCTCACTCTTCGGTTTTCCGAAGACTTGGGAGATGCCACTCGCACAGTGTATTATTTGCCACTACGCGTGAGCTTGGCGCCTCGTTCCGTCTCTAACAGCTCTCACTGAATCCGCAGCTGATTTAGACGGTGTATATGCCGCCAAGAGAATCCAGTAATACCCTAAGCTCTTTGGGTTTCGGGCTAGTAAACCCTGAGAGCTCGGTGTATCTCTCGGGCTGGTGACGCCCCTGGTTCTGGTCAAGACGCAATCCTGGAGGGTACCACTTTTGGCCATTTTTCGTCAAGCCTGTGCTTCAAAAGCTTGTACAGCGCCAGGAGTATTGCGTTCGGCCTTTTTGGAGTACACTTTGTGTCACACTAAAACCGTGCCAGTGTATACAGATGGCTCCAAGTCCAAAGAGGGGGATCGGTTTGCACGCCGTAACTCCTGTGTTTGAAGTCAGTGGGGGTTCTGCCAGGCGCTGCGTCTGTTTTCACCGCCAGCTGGTTACAATACACCACTCGGTACGAGAGAGAACGCATCGCACCCGATTCGGAGACCGGATTGTAATCCATAGCGACTTCACAAAGCGCCATAATTGCTCTGGACATTAAAATCTCCACATCCCTGGTTTGTGATATATGTGACGCCACGATTTTGGCTAACGGGTGGATCTTGAGATTATTTTCTGCTGGGTTCCTGGACATGTGGCACTTGCGGGAAATGAGCCCGCCGATGAGGACTCCAAAGTGTCTGTGAGGACTGGACGACCAGAACAGAGTTTCGCTCTTCCTCACACCGATCACACAACAGGAATACGGGCAGCCCTCCGTTCTGCTTGGTAAAGAAGATTGGAGACGGCCGAGGGAACATTAAGGTGCTTGCCATTGCGCTGCGACTATTCCCATGGACCTACCCATCAATGCTGCGACGGCTTCATGATGCTCTTTGTCGTCTGCGAATTGGACAGACTCGAGGGACGCACCGCAATTTGATGGAGCACTCGCCTGCGCCTTATTACAACGACTGCGTTGTCCCCCAGACTGTTCGGCACATTCTTGTTGAATGTCTTAGTCTGGGATTATCTTTGCGCACGTCATCTGTCTCGGTCTTGGGCCGAGCAGGGTCGCCACCGCTTGTCCCTTGTACGCGGGTCGGGTTCGTGTACACAGACTTGCGGACTATATGACATTTTGGAGGAGGTTTGTCTCCTTCACTTTAGATACGTCGTTTCAGGCATTGGCTGTGCAGCTTCACCTTGATAGGTTGTATACTGTTATTTCTGCGTACATTCCACCGTCAGCTAACTTCACTCCGGGGGACTTACGCCGCGTCGTGGCACGGTTACCGAGGCCATTTCTCTTGTTGGAGATGTGAATGGCAGACATCCTCTCTAGGGAGACTACTCAATAAATCTCAGTGGACAAGTCTTTTCCGATCTGATCGAAGAGCTGCTTGAGATAGGTGTCCTAAATGTGGATGAGTTTACGCATCACTGCCCGAGAACCGCTTCATTTTCTAGCCTTTATCTATATTTGTGCTCCTTCAGTGCACAGCCTGATTTTGATCGGGGGGTAGTCGATGACCTCCATGGTAGTGATCACTTTCCCACTCAAATATCATTTCTGGGCCGCTGCCGCCTGAGATCCCGGCTCGGCTGTGCTTGGCGCGGGCGCAGTGGCCCGCATTTCAGGAAATGACTGAATTCTCTATCTCAGTCGAGGAGTTTAGATCGGTATATGAGGCCATTGAGTTCTCCGGCAACCTCATTGCCGCGGGCCTGACTACTATTTCCAGAACGTCTGGCTGATTTGCACGCCGACCACTCCCGTGGTGGTTGGGCGAGTGTGAGACGGCCCTCAAACAGAAGTTATGCCTACATGCGCTATAAGCGCCGCCCGAACGATTTCACTGTCGCTGAATTTCGTCAGGCTGGGGCTACGTTCCGGTATATTTCGAAGCACGCCCGCCGCTCTTTTTGGCGGGCATACGTGTCTTCACTTAACGGGAAGACCCCTCTAGCAGAGGTGTGGAGGAGGCGAATCAAAAGGATTCGGGCCAAGTTTTCGCAGGAGCCCCCCTCCCGTTCTCAAGGAGAATAGGACCGCAATCTCGGACCCCTCGTCAGTGGCGGAATTCTTGGCGACCGCTTTCTCCGCATTCTCTAGCCGGGATGCTGCTCCGCCAGCATTCAATGTACGTCGTGAAGTCGCGGAAGGCCGCCGACTGGACTTTACCTCCAGAGGCGGAGAATCCTTTAACGACAGGTTTACTCTGAGTGAGTTGCGTTCCGCTCCCCCCGTAAGGGGCGCGGCGATTTGCCATCCTGGCCGCCGTGCTGACGGGATCCAGCGCTCCGTCCGGCCCCAGCTTAGCCTCTCTTCCTTCCTTCAGATAGCCCGATTTCTCCCCTACCTTGTCGCTTTTCATACAACCTCTCCCACAACTTTCTCTGGTCAGCCTCTAATTTCAAAGGGTAGAATGCTGACCTTCTTCTCAAGCCAACCACCCCGGATCGGGGCTGAGGGGGGAGGGGACATTGTCCCCTAACCCCTGAGCTCCGGTTCGGGATGGGGGTTTTTTAACAACCTGCTTCATCCCCACCCATACCTTCCTCACATCCCTTTTCCTCTCCTCTTCACAACCTATATTTTTTACGCCGTGTCCAAGTGTAGGCCATGAATGGTCTTTTGCAGTCTCCTTCTTTTCTTATGTTCTTATGCCGATGGACTGCCAGGCCACCAGGCGGGAGGGGTGGTCCCGAATGGCGGCGCCTGGCTCTGCCGGGCTTGTAAGCACCTCTCGCAGTGCGGGCTACTGCGAGGGGTGATGAGCTATTGCGTCCCGTGGCAAAAATAGGGTCACCATGCCCATAGATGAACAACAAAAAAAAAAAACCCAAACCCCTTTAACTCCCCCTTGCTCATCGACGGAGCCGCCCTTGGGCAGCTCCACCGAAAAAATGGAGGTCCCCCCCCCTGTGCTTGCACAGGGGACCCTCCATATTTCTCTAACCGGAGAGGAGGCTTACTCCTCTCCTTCGCCTACGGGTGCAGGGGACTCCCCCTCACCCCCTTCTCTGGAGGTGCTTTCGGGCACCTCCCTTTTCCCAGTGGCAGTCCCATCTTTTCTTTTCAAGGGGACTGCCAAGAAAGCCAGCAGGCAGCCCTTAGCCAGCCGCTTCCCATCAAAGCGGCTCGGTAGGGCAAACCCCCTTAGGGGGGAGAGGGAAGCCAGGCCCCTTCGGTCGCTTCCCTCAAAAGACCTGCTGGCAAGAATTTTAAACCTTGCCGGGGTCAAGGCCTGTGCCTCCCCATACAAGACTGGCGACACTGCCAAGGGGACCTGCGATGTCCTGGGAGGGGATGGCCAATTGGAGGCCCCTCCTGTGATAGACATGGTCCTTGAGGAGACCCAGCCCCAGACGGTAGGGCCTTCCATGGGGGGGAATTCGGGCTCGGCGCCAAGCACCGAACCCGAATCCGCCCCTATGCAAGGTCCTCCTCAAATGGCTGAGGGCTCCGATGCAGTAGAAGGAGGGGAGGGATCTCCTCCGACAGGTGCCCCTACGACAACCAGGACCTTCTCCATTTTGGAGAGGGACCTGTCTGAGGCTGGTCCATCTGGCCTGGGGACTTCTGCCGGCGGAGGTGAAAAGCGGGTTCATTCCCCGCCCTCCTCTCCGAAAAAGAAAAAGACTAAAAAGACCAAAAAGACTCGGGGCTCCTCTCCATCCGCGGGGGCTGCGGGGACGGATGGGTCTGCTGCCACTCTGGCAAGCGACCAAGCCAAGATCGGCACATCCGCCCCCTCTGCCCCCCCGGTTGCGGAGCCCCTGACAAAGAAGACTACTACCAAGAGTGCACAGGGCGGAGCCTCGATGACATCGGGGCCCCTGATTCAGAGGTTACCTGGCGTTTTCGAGCCCGCTGGCTTCAAACGCTTCCTCGTTATTCGCTCCACTGATGGCACCATGTTGTCCAAGGGCAACATGATCCATCAGAGGAGAGGATTAGCTAGTGCAATTGGTAGAGAGCCGAAGGTAACCCGTTTCTCGGACGGGAGCCTTCTGGCGAATGCGGCGAATCCCGCCGAGGCGGCCGGGATTAGTGTTCTTCGGACACTTCATGGCACCCCGGTGAGTGTGACGCCGCACTCTACCACGAACTTTGTGAAAGGAGTAGTTTATGCGAGGGAACTCGTTGACTACTCCATTGAAGACATCACCTTAGAGCTGGCCGACCATGGGGCGGTCAAGGTCGAACGTGTGATGAGAAAACAGGGAGGGGCCTTGAGACCCACCCCTACACTCTTCGTCACGTTCGACTGTGACAAGCTCCCTGAGTCGGTGCGTGCCGGTTGGTACCGCTACCGCGTGAAGGCATTCGTGCCACTGCCGCGGCGGTGCTATTACTGTCACCGCTTCGGCCATACGAATCGCTCATGTAGACGTGCAAAGTCGGGGTCACCCGAAGTCTGTGTAAATTGCTCCAAGGTCGCACACGATAAGTCCAAATCGTGTGTGGCCAAGTGTGTCAATTGCGGAGAGCCGCACCCTGCTTCTTCGAAGCAATGTGGTGCATATCTCCTTGAGAAAGAAATCCTGGCCGTTCAGGCCCAGGATCGACTCTCATTCCGCGAGGCAAAGGACTTGGTCCTGGCGCGCCCGGCTCTGCCTGGGACGTCATATGCTTCAATAGTTAGGAAGGCACCCTCTGCTCCCGGCCCATCCAGGCCAACGAGCACGGTTGTTTCCGCGCCCATTCGGAGCCCTTCTGCGGGCTCTACCCAACCCGGGCGCTCCCCTGGTAAAGCTGGCGGCAAAAAGGGCTCATACCCTGCCCCGGCTAAAACCAGGGCTCCCCCCTCTTCCCCCAGCGTGACCGTTTCCCGTAAGGCGAAACGGCCACGCGCCTCCACCGAGTCGTTAGACTCACAGGAGGCAACACCCCTGAAGATGGTCGCTAGGCCATCTTCCGGGGTTCCTAAAGCTGTCCCCCGAAAGGAGAACAGCAACAAAGGAGCTTCGGCTCCTTCGCCCACGTCCCGAGGTGGAGCGAGTGGCTCGGAGACGGTGGTTCCTCGAAAAGAGGGCCCCCCGCCTCCGAAGCCGCAACGGCCGCCTAAGGTTTCGAGGCGGAGGGAGGAAAAGACTCGCATAGCGAGCCCAACCTCCCCCAATAAGTCCTTGAAGGCGACAGCGCCTTCAGCGCTTTGTCCGGCCAACAGCGCCCGGGGTTCTGCCCCCGGGAAGCGTACGGCCATTCCCGTGAGGGTCTTCAATTCGAGGAGGGCCCCCGCGTCTCCTCCGAGCTAGGCCTGGAGGGCATATTCCTTCAATGGAATTGCCGTGGACTTCGGGCCAGCTGGGAGGAGCTGCGGAGGCTCGTCTCGTCCCGTTCCCCGTTAGCTATTTTTTTGCAGGAGACCATGCTAGGTGCGTGCCCCCTCCCTGCCCTCCCGGGGTATAAGGGTCTTGCGACCCCACCACCTCGGGATGGCCGGGCTGGGGGATGCGCAGTTTACACCCGGCATGATGTCTCCGTTCTTCCTTTCTCTTTAGATACCTCCTTTCAGGCAGTGGCTGTGCAGCTGCACCTGGATAGGAGGTATACTATTATTTCTGCGTACATTCCACCGTCAGCTGACTTCGACGCGGGGGACTTCCGCCGCGTCGTTGCACGGTTGCCGAGGCCCTATCTCTTGCTTGGAGATCTGAATGGCAGGCATCCTCTCTGGGGAGATTACTCCATAAATCCCAGGGGACAAGTCCTTGCCGATCTGATCGAAGAGCTTGAGATGGGTGTCCTAAACGTGGATGAGTTTACGCATCACTGTCCGAGAACCGCTTCATTTTCTTGCCTTGACCTATCTTTGTGCTCTTCGGATGCACAGCCTGATTTTGATTGGGGGGTGGTCGATGACCTCCATGGTAGTGATCACTTTCCCATTCAAATATCATTTTCAGGGCAACTGCCGCCTGAGAGACCACCTCGGTGGTGCTTGGCGCGGGCGCGGTGGCCTGCATTTCAGGAAATGACTGAATTCTCTATCTCAGTCGAGGAGTTTAGGTCGGTAGATGATGCCGTTGAGTTCTTCTCCCGCAACCTCATCGCCGTGGGCCTGACTACTATTCCTAGGACGTCTGGCCGTTTTGCACGCCGACCACTCCCATGGTGGTCGGCCGAGTGTGAGACGGCCCTCAAACAGAAGCGTTATGCCTACATGCGCTATAAGCGCCGCCCGAACGATTTCACTGTCGCTGAATTTCGTCGGGCTAGGGCTAGGTTCCGGAATATTTCGAAGCACGCCCGCCGCTCTTCTTGGCGGGCATACGTGTCTTCACTTAACGGGAAGACCCCTTTAGCCGAGGTGTGGAAGCGAGTCAAAAGGATTCGGGGCAAGTTCTCGCAGGACCCCCCTCCCGTTCTCTAGGAGAATGGGACCGCAATCTCGGACCCCGCGTCCGTGGCGGAATCCTTAGCGACCGCTTTTTCCGCATTCTCTAGCCGTGATGCTGCTCCGCCAGCATTCAATGCACGTCGTGATGTCGCGGAAGGCCGCCGGCTGGACTTTACCTCCAGAGGCGGAGAACCCTTCAACGACAAGTTTACTGTGAGTGAGTTGCGCTCCGCTCTCGCTTCGTGCGCGGACACCGCCCATGGTCCGGACGATGTCCCGTACGCCATGCTTCGACACCTGGGTGAGCGAGGCATGGCCTTTCTGTTAGATTTGTTCAACAGGATCTGGGTGGAAGGTCTTCTCCCAGACTCCTGGCGAATCGCTACTGTGCTCGCATTTCGCAAGCCGGGGAGAGATCACTCTACTCCGACCGGTTTCCGCCCAATCTCTCTAACCTCTTGCGTGTGCAAGTTGATGGAGAAATTGGTAAATGTTAGATTAGCCTATTTCCTGGACAGCGGAGGCCATCTGTCTTCTGCACAGTGCGGCTTCCGTAAGTTCCACTCCACGTCGGATGCTCTGCTCCGACTGGAAAATGCCGTCTGCGAGGCTTTCCTTCGTAGACAGCACTACGCCACGGTGTTTTTTGATCTGGAGAAGGCCTATGATACCGCATGGCGATACGGTATCATGGAGACTCTCCACACGATGGGGGCGAGGGGACGCCTCCCAATGTTTATATCTGAATTTTTGCGAGATCGTCGATTCCGCGTACGGGTGGGGGGAGCCCTCTCTGCCCCAAAGGAGCAGGAAGAGGGTGTCCCGCAGGGAAGTGTCCTCAGTGTCACACTCTTTGCCCTGAGCATCAACGGCATCACCTCGGTGCTGCCGGAAGATGTTCTCGCTACGCTCTACGTGGACGACCTTTCGATCTCTTTTGGCGCGGCCCAGATGCCAACTCTGGAGCGCCGACTCCAACAGGCATTGAACCGCGTCTCTCGCTATGCCGAAGCGCACAGGTTTCGGTTTTCTTTGGCCAAGACTAAGGTGGTGCACTTCTGCCGCCACCCACGGCTTCACCCCGACCCAGATTTGTTTCTTAATGGGGTGCGCCTGGATGTGGTTGAGTCGCACCGTTTCCTTGGTCTTGTATTCGACCGACGCCTCACCTGGGAGGCTCACATTCGCAGCCTTAGGGTCTCTTGTACCCGCGCCATGGACATTCTCCGTTCCGTGACGTTCAGCGCTTGGGGCGCTGATAGGGCTGCCGCCTTACTTTTTTATCGATCCTTTGTTCGCTCGAAGCTCGACTACGGATGCGAGTTTTATGCATCCGCAGCCGAGCGTTTATTGCGGAAGGTGGATTCGATCCACCACACCGGCCTTCGCCTTGCGACCGGTGCCTTCCGCACATCCCCCATTGAGAGCCTGTTGGTCAATGCTGGGGAGATGCCACTCGCTCTGCGCCGCGTGCAGTGCATCACTCGCCTGTACGCGCGAGCCCGGCGCCTCCCTCAGTCGCCAACAGCTCTCACTGCATCCGCAGCTGATCTCGATGGTGCCTATGCCGCCGAGAGACGCCAGTCATACCCTAAGCCCTTTGGGTTTAGTGCCAGGAAACTCCTTCGAGAGGTAGATATAGCTCTCGGGCCGGTGGCGCCCCTGGTTCTGCCCAGGACGCCACCCTGGACTGTACCACATTTGGCTATTTGTCGCCACGCCTCTGCTCCCAAAGCTTGTACTGCGCCGGGAGTATTGCGTTCGACCTTTTTGGAGCACACATCGTGTCACGCTGGTACCGTGCCAGTGTATACGGATGGCTCCAAGTCCCAAGAGGGGGTCGGCTTCCACGCCGTATCCCCTCTGTTTGAAGTCAGCGGGGCTCTACCAGGCGCTGCGTCTGTCTTCACGGCCGAGCTGGTGGCAATACACCACTCGGTACGGGAGATTACGCGACGTGCCCGGTTCGGAGACCGGATTGTGATTTATAGCGACTCACAAAGCGCCCTGAGTGCTCTCGGGGCATTGGAATCTCCGCATCCCCTGGTTCGCGAAATCCGTGACGCCACGGTTTTGGCGAGCCGGGCAGATGTCGAGATTATCTTCTGCTGGGTTCCTGGACATGTAGGAATTGCGGGGAATGAGCGCGCCGATGAGGGCGCCAAAGAGTCCGCGAGGACTCTGGGACCGGACAAGCGTTTCGCTCTTCCTCACACTGACTACATGGCAGGAATACGGGCAGCTCTTCGGACTGCTTGGCAAAGAAGATGGGAGACGGTCGAGGGGAACTTAAAGTTGCGTGCCATTGCGCCGCGACTGTTCCCATGGACCTATCCCCCAATGCCGCGGCGGCTTCAGGTTGCTTTCTGTCGTCTTCGAATCGGACACACTCGTGTGACGCATCGTTACTTGGTGGAGCGCTCGCATGTGCCCTATTGCAACGACTGCGTCGTCCCCCAGACTGTTCGGCATATTCTTGTCGAATGTCCCAGTCTGGGTGATCTTTGCGCACGATACCTGTCTCGGTACCGGGATGGGCGGGGTCGCTACCGCCTGTCCCTTGTACTCGGGACGAGTGCGTGCACCATGACTGGTGGACTTATTGACTTTTTGGGGGAGGCCGGCCTTCTCCCCTTTATTTAAGGTTCCTTTTTGTTATTGTTTTGTTTTAGGTTGCACTCTCCTGCACCGGGGTGAGGGGGACCTCCCCCCGCTGCCGGAGATTGCTTCGATTGTTAAGTTTTTCCAATTTATATTGATTGTTAAGTTTTCATATTTTAACTTTAAAGTAGCCTAATTCTAGGCTGTCGTGTTTTTCGGCGACTTATGCCCAAGTGGGTAGTTGCCAGATGGGCTCTATAAAAAATAAAAAATAAAAATAAAAATGCGTTCCGCTCCTGCTTCGTGCGCCGGCACCGTCCATGGTCCAGATGATGTCCAGTACGCCATGCTTTGACACCTGGGTGAGCAAGGCATGGCTTTTCTGTTAGATTTGTTCAACATGATCTGGGTAGAGGGTATCCTCCAAGACTCCTGGCGAATAGCTACTGTGCTAGCTCTTCGCAAACCGGGTAGAGATCATTCTACCCCGGCCGGTTGCCGCCCAATTTCTCTAACCTCCTGCCGGTGCAAGTTGATGGAAAAATTAGCCTTTTGTTCTGGACAGCGGAAGCCATTTGTGTTCTGCGCAGTGCGGCTTCTGCAAGTTCCATTCCACGTCGGATGCTCTGCTTCGACTGGAAAATGCTGTCTGCGAGGCCTTCCTTCGTAGACAGCACTTCGCAACCTGTGTTTTTCGATCTGGAGAAGGCTTATGATACCGCACGGAGATACGGTATCATGGAGACCCTCCACACGATGGGGGCGAGGGGACGCCTCCTGGTCTTTATATCTGAATTTTTGCGAGATCGCCGATTCGCCCTACAGGTTGGGGGAGCCTTCTCCTGCCTAATGCATCACGAAGAGGGTGTTTACCGCAGGCAAGTGTCCTCAGCGTTACACTGTTTGCCTTGAGCATCAACGGAATTACCTCGGTGCTTCCAGAAGATGTTCTTGCTACGCTCTACGTGGACGAACTTTCGATCTCTTTTGGCGCGGCCCAGATGCCAACTCTGGAGCATCGACTCCAAACAGGCATTGAACCGAGTCTCTCGCTATGCCGAAGCGCACAGGTTTCGGTTTTCTTTGGCCAAGACTAAGGTGGTGCATTTCTGCCACCATCCACGGCTCTACCCCGACCTAGATTTTTGTCTTAATGGGGTGCGCCTGGAAGTGGTTGAAACGCACCATTTCCTTGGTCTTGTATTTGACCGACGCCTCACCTGGGAGGCTCATATTGGCAGCCTTAGGGTCTCTTGTACCCGTGCCATGGATATTCTTCGTTTTGTGACGTTCAGCGCTTGGGGCGCTGATAGAGCTACTGCCTTACTTTTTTATCGATTATTTGTCCGTTCGAAGCTCGACTACGGATGTGAGTTTTATGCATCCGCAGCCGAACGTCTATTGCGGAAGGTGGACTCGAACCACCACACAGGCCTTCGCTTGGCAACCGGTGCCTTCCGCACTTTCCCTATTGAGAGCCTGCTTGTCGATTCTGGAGAGATGCCATTATATATGCGCCGTGCAAAGTGCATTACTAGCCTGTACGCACGAGCGCAGCGTCTCTCTTTGTCGCCAATGGCTCTCAAAAGATCCGCAGCGTATCTCGACCGTGCCTATGCCACCCTATTGTGACGACCGCGTCGTTCCCTAGACTGCTCAGCACATTCTTGTCGAATGTCCCATTCTGGGTGATCTTCGCGCACGTTACCTGTCCCGGTACCGAGTTGGCGGGGTCGCTACCGCCTGTCCCTTGTACTCGGGACGAGTTCGTCCACACCGACCTGTGGACTTTTCGATTTTTTTGGAGGAGGCCGGCCTTCTCCCTTTATTTAACTAGTTCGGTTTTTGTTATTTTAGTAGGTCGCACGTTCCTGCGCT